>VWYI01012403.1:0-43811 GCA_013399455.1 Anthoscopus minutus | reverse complement strand
TACCAACCCAGGTCAAACCAGCACACTTTATCACTCTATTACTGATTTAAGTTAGCCTGAAACAGTTCTTTAGAGTCCATTATTCTTCCACTGCCTAGTCTCAGGCTACTCTCAGACTACATCATCAATACATCAGCTGTTATTGTTCAATAGCAGTAAAAAAAAAAATCCAGCTTTCAGTGGCTATGGCTGAACTAACTTCTCATGTGTAGTCCCTTACTAAAAGAGGGCTATTAAAAGAGCAATTTGCAAAATTCTATGGTGCATCTACACAAGTTTTCTGACTTGTGAAAAAAACTCACAATTTTAAATTCACCTACCTGTAAATCCCCTAAGCCACAATTTTACATTAAAGTTAGAATGTATGTAAATTTGTTTTCTTTCAAGTTAAAATACAAAAAGTACTCATATTGTCACAGAAAGTACATGATCAACCCTCCCTCAATTTTCCCTAGCAAAGTAACTTTCCAAGTGAGGTCCTCAGATGGCTAAAAATATATATTATTACATTCGAGGAGTTAATCAAATTTCTTTTAGCCTAATCTGGAATAGCATTTTCAGCTTTTCCATAAAGAATAACACCACTTCAAAGCATCTCAGGTGAAGCAAGTGAATTTACCAGTTCTATTTTAAAGACACCATCTGTGACATTTCTGTTCTAAATTTTGGCAGTATAATGACACCACATTACAAAAATAAATGGGACCTGACACATGAAAAAGTCCCAAGTTTCTGCTCCAGCTAATATATAGATATATGAGTAAATATATATGTAAATTTTCTCTTATTCAGAATTTATTTTCCTTGGAAAATGTCAATGCTACTATTAATAGCAATGGTGTAGACTTCACTACTATTCTAATACCTGTTTAAGCTCTTCTGATCTTGTCAAAAATTAAAGGAGGAGATGTTGCTGAGTAATGATTCTTGGCATCGTAGAGTAAAGCATCTGTGTTCCTTTCCTGGCTCGTGCTGTCAGCAGCAAAAATTTAACATGGTCAGGTTTTTGTGACGATAAACTGATGATGTTTGGGCTCCTGAAAAGTTGAAAGAAAAGCAAATATTTGAAGATGAAGTAGTCTGCCTAAAAATGTGTGCATGAATGTGACATGGGCAAGTAAGTAACCTCTTAAATATTATTTTTTTGTCATCTTATCCCTTATATTGCCTATAAAATATTTGTAATTCTGATACCTAATAAAATTAAATGATTATACAGCCTTTCATGTCACTTTACTAATATGTTACTGTCAAACTACAACTTCATTTAAAACTTAGATAGAAATTTGTAATTTTACAGATTCTCCCAATATTTTTTGAGTATTAATTCACCTTACAATCTCACCAGTTTTCTGAACTAAGATATTTATTTTCTTAGTAAAGGCAACATGATTCTTCAGAGAAGGGACATTTCAGCATTCCTGAACACCAGGCTATTTAAGGGAACAAATATAATGCTATGTAGTTTTTTTTGGTTTTTTTGGGGGGAGGGCACTTAACTATATAACCAATTAGTACAATATATGATTATCAGAAACTGTCACAGTACTATCCTGTTCATTCTTGATAAACTTCTACTGTTTATAGATGGCTTCTACATTTCTGTGGTCTTTTAAAGAAGAAGAGGGCTCTGGGACAAAGTTTGTGTGTACAACAGCAGAGATAGAGAAATGGTTTCATAATCTCTAGCAAAAAGTTTATTCATATCATAGAATTATAGCATCATTTAGGCTAGAAATTACCTCCAAGATCATTAAGTCCAACTGTTAACCATTAAACAAGTTCACCAAACTATGTCCCTAAGTACTACCTCCACGTGTCTTTCAAATACCTCCAGTGATGGTGACTTGTCTACTTCCCTAGGCAGCCTGTTCCAATGCTCTGTAAGCCTTTCAGCCAAGAATTTTTCCCTAATACCCAATCTAAACCTCCCATGGCACAACTTGAGGCTGTTTCCTCTGGTCCTGTTGCTTGTTACTAGGACGAAGAGACCAATCTTCCCACGTCCAAAACCTCCATTCTGGTAGCTGTAGAGAGCGATACAATTCTTCATTCAGCCTCCTTTTCTGCAGACTAAATACCAGCGGCTCCCTCAGCCACTCCTCTCAACTTGTCTTGGTTCTGTCCTACCATATGCAGCTTTCTGTCCATCCTTCTGCTGATGTTTGCACTCATAGACATGTGAATTCACCTGCAAAGGAAAAGGACCAGCTGAAAGAAGTAGGCTGTTGCGCTCCCACAGGGAGGTTTTCATACCCATCTGTACTGGCAACCTTTGAGTCAACGCCTTCATCTATTCCCCAGACCATGGAGGCGGCACTCTGTTCTCTCCCACTAGCTTGCTCATATGAGGTCTCAGTCAAGCATTATTTCTAGCTTTTTCTGTGCCTCCATATCTTCTTATGTATTCTTATATGGAATAGAATTTCCATTGTTCTATTTTTCTAATAGGATAAATAAACATATATCCTAGGAGTCTGTCTGCTCCTATTGTTATAAAGAAAATCAGGCTGACCACCAGAATCTAATGCAGCAGCAAATCAAAGCTTTAATGCATTCTATAATAAGGAATAAGCAAGCAGTGCTGGGTACGTTGGGAGTCTCCACTAACACCCACACAGACTAGTCCAAACTTCCTCCTTTTATATCCTACTTCTCCTTGGTTCCCTCCTTCTTTCAATTCCTGTTCTTCACACTGTATTTTGATTCCCGTTCTTTATGTTGGGTTTCAATTCTTGTTCCTGACGTGGTGAAGTTTGTTTTGCGCAGACTCCCTGCTGTTGCTAAGGGTTTTTGATAACCTTCTGTTCCACCCTTCTTAGTGTAAGCATATTACATAGTTATTTTATATATTCTTCAAGTTTCAATTCCTCTTATGGCTAAAGTTTAGCANTAGTTATTTTATATATTCTTCAAGTTTCAATTCCTCTTATGGCTAAAGTTTAGCAACTACAGTCTGGCCATTCTATATTTTTATGCCTTATTCGATTGCAACATTGACAAAAACAGCTGATTCTACTGAATCTCTGCATATATTTCACTAACATTTTAAACATGATTTTTTGCCATTTTCCCAAGCTCTTGACACGAATCACAATCACACTTCTCACACTATCAGGTCCTCAATAATTTCCTATCAACTTTCACTCCCCACTGCCGCACTGGCTGGTAGCCCTGTGTGTGTATGCTTCGTTATGTGTCAATAGAGTGCTGCAATCATTGCTTTACATTTTCAATGAGTCACAATTGGGGTTTGTTTCAGCTCCATATCTAGATGCAATACTAACAAAACAAAACAGAACAAACAATAAAGACACAAACATCTTGATATTAGGTCCGCACCAACTCCAACTTTTAACTGATTAAATTTATTGCCTTTTAGAAGATATCTGTGCTAGGCCACTCTATTCTTCATGAACTGTAGATATTAACAGTCTTCCTTTTATATTAACCTAAAAAATATAGGGAAAATACAAAAAAATTTCCTAAAAATTATGCCTACCAGAAGTATCACAATTCCCTGGTCAGTCCCTGCAGCTGTCTCTATTCTTAAGGTTTTTTGTGTGTTAACTTCAGCAATTCTAACCAACTTGAGAAGTGTAGAAGTCACAGTATGTTTGGGAATAGTGGATGTGTGACTCTATATACTTTCAATAAACATAATTATCTAATAACTTCGTGGTGTTTAATGTAAATCACATGGTTTTGGTAATGGTGGGGGCTGCAGGGATGGCCTTTGTGAACAGAAGCCAGGAACTTCTCTGTGATGGACAGTCAGGTCCAGATGGCTACAAAATGGACTCACAGCAGGACACAGCTGAGCTTGGCAGAGGAGTTTGTGATGTCTCTGGGAGGATTTATGTAAGACATGATAAAAAACACTGCACAGCAAGGAAGAGGACAAAGTGGAACAAACAATCCTGCTAACACTGAAGTTTGAGGAGATGTTCCAGGTGCTTAAGCAGAGACCACAGTGGAGCAGATACCTGCACTCCAGACCATGGAGAATCCCACACTGGAGCAGGTAGATAAATCCTAAAGGAAGCTGCAGCCTGGCAGTCCCCACATTGGAGCAGAAAAGGACTGCAGCCCATGAGGAGGGTACAGGCTGCAGCAGAGAAAGATGTCTCAGGAGGAAGCAGCTGAAGGGAACTATTGGAGATGGGCTGTAGCCATTCCTCTGTGTTGCTTGGGGGGAGACCATACTGTTGTGCCTTCACCATCTCTTTTCAATTGGTAATAAACTAAATTTTCCACATGTAACACCTGTTTTGCCCATGATAGGAATTTTTAAGGGATCTCCCTGTCTTTATCTTGTCCCATGAGCTTTTCACAGGGAACTCCAATTGATGAGAGACTTAAGAGTTACTGGGTGCACATCTAGCAATCAGCCAAGGTCAACATACCACAGTTATAAAATGTATGAAATAGATACATTCCAAAACCCCTGTAGATTTAACTTAAAATCCAAATGTCAACGCTTGGATTTGAAATAAAATCTTAAAATGTTACTCTACTTTAAAGTCATAGAATGGCAAAACATTTTTCTATGTTATTATTCTTAAAGGGTTTCTAGAAAAATTCACAGAAAATGTGGTCCTGTTGGATCCAGTCTTTTGGATCAAAATATCCTTTCATCTGAACAGTAGTAACACCACTGAGTCTTTATTGTCTAAAGCTTCCTCGGTGAATCCTCAAGTACTGGCAAGTACTCAACTACTGAAGCTTGGATATGCCAGGTGGGAGGGAATTACAGGACGTGTTTGCCCAGATGAGCAGCCCCCCTGTGGATTATAGTGTGTGCACCCACTGTGATCTGATTTTAGTGTAAACTGAAAAAACCATCCACCCCTTCAGATCTTTTTGAGTTAGCCCATTTTTATAGTACATTTAGAGATGGATTCAGGGCCAGAGGTGATCTCAAATCTCTGCTGTTCCTGTCTGAAATAAAGGATCTGTGAATTATTTACCTAAAACCTTCCTAAGAAGCAGTCCATTGAAATAATCAGAGTAAGAGGGTGCTGGGTGTATCATTAAAATAATGCCTATCAGGAGAGCGGCAGAACTGCCTTTTCTTTATCAACAGCAACCTCTCTTCAGTCCTTGGTCTTTGTTTGGTGCAAATGGATGCATTTCCAGGATGTCTTACATGACAAGACACTAGCCCCAAAGCAGAAAGCACCTTGAATACCTAGACAATAGCATCATAGCTAAAGGTGAACCAATGCAAGCCAAAGAGACAGTTGTAACACACTTCCTGGAAAAACATCCCTGATGCAATCACTCTGCACATGCCTTTAGGATAAAAATATATTTATAGGCAATTTTAACTCTTTTGAAATTTATATAATAAGAATTACATGAACAGCATTTTTGAACAAATAAAATCCTCTTTGAAAGGAAAGTAGTATTTCTGTAAATTTATGCTGTTTCCTTGTTAAATCCTGTGGATTTTTCCAGAACTTATCTGGTGTACAAGCAGAAGTTCTATACTACAATAATAAATGGAAAAAGAACCTTAGCCATATATATGTATATATATGTATTCCATGTGCTTAGCTGATGTTACAACATACTAGCAGATCTGGCAGTCCCAGTAGTTGGTATCTCTTACAGAAATAATAAACTTTCAGTTCTGCAGAGAAAAATCAGTACTTGCATAGAATTTCAGCAGCATTGTGGTGGCTCACTACACAATTTGAAAAAGCTTCAGTTTTCCCACTTCGTCAAGCTGCTTCCAACAATTGATCAGCATCACTTTCATCTTCTCTGAACTGTTTTTTTTTTTCAATCTATTTTCTGTCAAGGATTGCAGTGATGGGAAAAATTGCTGAATGCATCTTGTTTGTGTTTGTTCTGGAAGATGGATCACTTTGAACTATTGTAAAATGGAAAGGGTAAACAAGAGGTCTACACTCTCTATGGGAAAAACCACAGCTTTTTATCTGTATCAGTCAGAGAGGAAATTATTACAGAACTAAGAAAAATAAAATGTAGCTTTTGTTTTGAAAGATTTCAAATGTAATTTAAAGGGGATAGAATACTATACAGCATGCAGAATCTAAATATTCTGTCTATTGTCACCTTCTAGTAGAGATGCTAAACAAAAATTTTTAAAAATCTTTTTTTGAGTTATTTTGTGTCCTTTCAAACTAATTCTTATGAAGCTTGTGAAATAATTTGACTTTTGTTCCTGTTAGTGATGATATATAACATGTGTATATTTTTTATTCAAATTCAGCACTTCTGCCTTCTTATTTTCTTATTTAAGATGAAAAATAGAAATGAGTTTAAAAACTGTATTCTTTCCTCTGAAGACTTTATTTCCTGAGATTTTTTCTTCTTTTGACAAAAATACAATATTGTTTTCTCTGATTTCTCTGACTGTTGAAAGTTGTTTTGTAGTGTGCCTTCATGGTACAAATTTAAACATTCACATGACCACTTCTGCTGTGGTCTAGAAGTCCCACTAAGTGGAGTTAAGAGGTTTCAGTGACCTCAAAGAGCAACTTCAGTCCTAGGGTTTTTAATTTTCCCCTTCCAGTTCTGAAAAACAAAACCAGAAGAAAAGTTGAGCTAATGTAACTGACGATACATTTTTGTTGAAAGTGGCAGCTGACACACTTAGGTCAAGGAAGAAACTGGAAATGTCAATTGACTGGTCTGAGGAGTCAACAGAGGAGAGGGATGGGATTGCAAATGTCCCTGCACGGTGACGTGACAGAGCTGTGACTGAGCAGCAGTAGCATTAGGATTAGCAGGGCATTAGGATTGCAGGAAGACAGTCAGAATCAGTGATGAGTTGAAAGGGTGTCACATTATCTGTCTCTGTCTGTGTTGCAGTATTGATCCATGCCTGCAATCTCTCACACATCCAGGGCACTTGCAAACTGAGCTGCCCCATCATGCATGCAGAGATTCCCTGTATAAATGCAGGATAGCTATGTTACACCAAGAAATACAGCTGAAAAATAACTTTCTGAGGAGGAATAAGTTATTGTTTAATCAGCATTCAGTGCCACAGCAGCAGTTCAGGGTAGATGAAAACCAAACAGAGGAACAAAGAGGTTTAGAAGAGTAGATAAAAGGAGAGCAATGAAAGGAAAAACATTGCACTTAATATGCTCAGGGAAAGGTAGAGGACAGGGGTAGAGCTGGAGGCTCTGTACTCATGGCATCTTCCTTCCAGCATCATATGTGTTAGAAATAAGCAGATAATGTGGAGATGAGTTTTTTATTGATAGTGATTGAACACAGGGATCTTATTTCTTTCTCTCTTATATGGAGTATAATAATCATGCTATAACGTATGCAACAGAGTTTTCTTGAATGCTTATATTTCTTTGTTTAAGGTGTGTTTGGAAATTTGAACTTATTTTATTTGGACATGAGCATGTAACTGACAAAGAAATTCCAGTACAGTAAATTTTATGTTTAGGTGTGATGGCTGTCACCCACAAACCTGACTAGCAAAAGGTCATCTCTCATCTGAATTTTGGCAGAAGCACACAAAGGGAAAGAAAATGCTGTATAAAGAAATGTTGATTTCTGGAAAAGGTTTGTGTGTCATATTTTAGGGGAAAGATCTCTTTTACTGGCCTTTTCAGTAAATATTCTAACTGAGTCGCATAATTAAACAATTTGGGTTTCTATACAGAAGGAAGATGAGAAAAATCATTTGCCTTTCACAGGTAAAAGCTTTCTATATTAGGCTTTATGATGTGTCTGACTGCTGGTTTTCTACATGTCTGAACTGACTTACATGCACAGAGCAGTTTGGTATACATCGTCCGCAATATATTTCTTATCCTATTGTATTTAACAGGCATTAAATATGTATTTAATAAGATGTCTGTGGATATGATGGCAAAACCTGGAGATACCAAGTCTTTAAAGGGATCTCCAGCAGCAATGGATATCTAGCACAAGTATCTCTCTGAGAGAGTTTGAATACTGATCTTTTCCATGGTTTAGCCTTAAGAACAACCAAAATCATGTGTGTTTCTGCCTAAAAGGAGAGGAAATATATCTGGAATCAACAAAAGGCAGCAGGAAAGAAAGCTCTTGGCACAGAAAATATGCCTGGGACCACATATTTTTAATGGTAGTATCTTGGCACACCACAGTCTCAACAGCATAAGTAACATAATAACCATACATGTTATTAGCAGCCTGCAAAGAACTGAGCTCAGAATCTAGGTGCTCCCAAAGAAAACATTCAGCCCAGTTATCTAAAATGGCTTGTCTATCTATCTATCTAGATTTAAACACTCTGTATAGTACTTAATTGTATATAATAATAATAATAATAATACCCATATATATTGCACAATTTCTTAGATAAATATTCTCTTTTATAAAGCATAAAAAGCAAAACAGTGGTCCATATACTCCCAAAAGATAATGTTAGGAGTTCTGAGACAGACAATTATGGAATAACTTGTGGACAAGAGAAAAGAAAAAAAAGTTTTAATCTATATATGAAAACAGGTGGATTTTGTGCCTCTAAGAAAGTCTACCCCTGCTTATGTCAGGAAAATTGGACTAGATGACCTTTAAAGGTCTGTTCCAAATCAAACCTCTATGTGATTCTGTGATTTTATAGATGATTCTATATCCTATGTTGTTTATGGCACAAAGGAAGTGCCATTCTGCCTGTAGATAGAGCACTACATAGATCACCACATATACATCAGAAATGTTGATAACTACTTTTCTCTTTCTGTTTTAATTTTAATTGTTATGTTATGTTCTACAAGTAAACCAAAACTGAGACTAATAAATTTAACATTTTGAACACCAAGAACTTCCTAAGCAGATAATCTAAATGGGTGAAAATATTTCAAGCAAAAAAAAAAAATTGCCTTTAATGATGTATCTAAGTTACTACAAGCTTAATTATTAAGTAAAAGTGTCATATGTCATACATTATACAACACAGCATGTAGCTAAAATAAGTACAGGTAGGAAGTGGTAGACCTTAATGAGGCAAAAATGTCTTCCAAAATAATGCACAAGTATCACTTTAATTCTACCTAGAGGACATAATACTACAATAGGAAAGAAAAGGAGAGGTTTAAAAGTAAAGCAGCCAGCAGCTCTCAGACTTTGGTTTGCTTTTATGTTTATCTCTTTTCAAGAAGACAGAAGAGAGTTCTAAATTACTTTTCCCTTTCCTCTAAAATCTCACACATTGGTTTTTGTCTCTTGAGTCTTTAAGGTTTTAATGATTTCTGACAGTTTTAACATCAAACCTTTCAAAAAATTTAGATCTCTGTGTTCCTCAGGAGAAAATCTGGAATGTCTGAAAATTTTGGGTAGGTTTTAAGGACAAAATATTGAAATTTTAAGAAATGTAAAATATGTTTCTTTGCTGTAACTTAAGTTGTACATGTATTGATTAATGTTTCAATTCAAACTTTTCTTTCCTTTTGTTGTAATTTCTGTTTCATGCAGTTACCGCTCTGGCCTCCTGTGTCTTAGCTCGATGCTGCCACTTTCAGCACATTTCATGTCTCAAGCTTTTTTTTTTAATTCCCACACATTAAATTATCATCCTCTCTTTTTCTCTATCAAACTATAAGTGGTCATGAAGAACTCAGGAAGGACAGGGTCCAAGAGCCATGCTTTACCTCCAAAGAATATGATTAACTTTCAGAAGAGCTTTTCAGTGTTTTTTGCTTTTAGTGGCCTCCTGTCAGGTTGTTTGTTTCAGGTAAGCCATGCCTAGGCTTCTGTTCAGTACAAGAAATGGAAAGAAATTCAAATATGATGCTAAAGAAGAGATGCTACTAGGTGCTCTAGTTAAGTTTTTCTTATCAAGAGTGCATTGTGTCTATTCAAATATATCTGAAGTGAGCAAATTAAGAGTGGTTTTTACAGGTTCATGAGTATTCACCAGAACAGCCAGCCCGTCAAAACAAAGGATCCCACAAACATTATTATATAATTTATCCCATTCAAGTTTTTCTTCCTTATTTTACCTCATTATATCAAATAAAAAAAACTTGGCTGAATTAAAAAATTAGGAAAATAAATCAAAAATATTAACAAAGATGTTGCAACTATAGCTAGTGTTTTTGTCCAGAGCAAACTGAAGCAACTCCCACCACCATCTCTAAAATCTTTCCTTGTACAGTAAGCAATTCTTTATCTGATTTCCTTGGAAGTTGTTATGAACTTAGCTGTAAATTACTTGCATTTTGTTCTTATTATTGCTTCTTTTATTTTCCTCTCACAAAAGACTTAAATTTTATCTGTACTTTCTCAATGAATACAGATATTAATATGGAAAAAAAAGTAAGATGGATGGAGCAGTGCTTTTTCATCTTAAAAAGTATTTGTTTAATAAGTTAATCACCCTAATCATTCTTTCCAGTGCATTTTTTTCATTAAATATCAATATGATTTCAGATTACAGACAAGGTAACTTAATAAAATGGAAAAATATAGGACAAAAAAAAGTTAACCAGAGAGTGACAAAGCAGCAAAATTAGCCAACCTGAAATACTGAGAAGTGTCATCAATTTAGATGTTATAGTTTGAAGCCTTTCTTTCATTAAGAAATGAAGTTTTGATACAATCTGTAGGAGACAGTTGTCCCTATTGACTTCGGATGTAGCCTTCACATTATCTTGAGGTGCACTAAGGTTCAGGTAATGATAAGATTAAATATTTATCTATATATCTGTACATATAAATGCATCATAATGACATTTTTCTGATTACGGGAATTGCTCTTATTTTGAGTGTTACCCAGGACAGTGTGTCCCTAAGTTGACATACTATAATTTTTCATTATTTGACTATAAATAAAAGATTATTACTTTCCTGGCTGGAGAATCTGTTGGACTTACATGAAGTACAAATACATGAACTGAATATATTACCATCAAAGCTCCTCTTAAATGTCATTCATTTTTAATCTTGAATGTCTCTTTATTTTTCCTCTTTGCATAACAGAAACATAAAATCGAGAAAAAAATAAGAAAAAAAATTATTTTTCGTAGTACTAAAAAATCCCAAACTTCCAGTGCTTTCTGGGCTTTATAAATAATATTATATTTTAATGCTGGCATTAGAAAGGCTATGTAGTTTCAGTTCTTATGTGCCTATCAGTCTGAGTTAAATAATTTTCAAAATGCAAATTTTGAGTTGAAGGACAAGCAAGTAACAAAATTCACTCTGTTATTCTTACCAGACTTCACATCCACCAAATAAAATGTGATTTGATATTGCAAGAAGCAGATCTTCAAAATGGTGTATAGGGAACTACACAAACAAATCTTTTTAATGTAAACGTGACTTGAGCACATAACTTCCCAAGAGGGATTTATAAAAGGTAACTGTCATCAACTCTAAATGTATTTGAGTCAAAAGGCGGTCCTGGAAGAATAGAAACACTTTTTTGTTATGCTAATTAAAATTGTTAGCTCTAACAGGTTTTTTTGAGCCACTAATATACCAAAATGAGAGAAAAACATAGAAAGAATGAGGGAAGGAAGCAGCTATTTTGTGAGGATAAGGAAAGGAGTTTTATAACCCTCCAATAAAATAATGACCATATAACCAGTTGTTGCAGTGTGTTCCACGTGTTTTGGATCTCCCCAAGTCTCGCGGGGTTTCAGGCTAAACCTCGAGAGTCCCAGGGAGAGCAGTGGGAGATAGAGTTACACAAATGTCAATCTGGTTTGATCCACGCCCCCTCTCCTTCGATTGGTAAACTGACTATTCCCTTCCCCTTGCTCCGCCCCGAGGCATAAAAGAGAGATGGTGGGCGGAGAGACGGCCACTTTCAACTGGGGTTTCTAAGAATGAACATCGAGGTCACGAATGGGACTTAATAAAATCGGGACCGAAACCTAAGTAGAAGTGCGCATCTTTTCCTTCACCTCGTCCGGGATCTGCAAAGAGGAGCTCAGAAGGTAAACGAGCTGGCTTTCTAACTTGCTGGGGGACGCTTTGCGCTTCTTGCTCCTGCTCCAACCATGGCGTGCCCAGACTTGCCTGAGTCACGTGGACTCGGCTTTGCCGCGGACGCTGAGAAGTCAGAGACCGGGAAAAACCCCCAAAAAAGCGCCTAGCACCCCAATAACCAGTCTTGGAAATACCTATTGTGATAATACAAATTTGTGCTGTACTTTTTTCTGTGTATGAAAAAAATATAATGCTTACTGTCAGTTTTTTATAAATGTTACTTAAAATAGAGATGTGACATGTTTAGAGCAGGTTAGTCTGATCATATTCTGCATATTTCAGGATGGAGAAGATCATCTTATATTACTCACAAACATTCCAGTACTTTTGAAAGTTATATCTGCTACTGAAGATTGAGAGCAGCTCAATACTATTGCTGTGGCTTCTGTTGCAGGACATTGTTTACAAATAAGCAAATTAAATAGTAAGGCTTATTGGTGACTAGGGTGAAGAATTCACTCCATACTGAAAAAAAATATACATTTTAGAAAAGTATTTCAAAATAAATTACATTCAGGAATGATAAATACTCAAATCGGACTAAATATGAAAATAAAGATGTATATAACCAAAATAAAAAGGAAGATGACTCAAAATCCATCACAGACATGACTTGTGAAACATGATTAGAAACTGGAAGAACATGACTGCTTGTAGTAATTGAGTAGAGAGCAATGGATATTATTTATTTTTGTTTTAGTGAATTTTCCAACACAGTCTCCTAAAACATCCTTCTAGACAACCTGATGAAGTATAGATTAGCTAAGCAGATTGAAAACTGTCTCAAATTAAGTAGCAGTGATGAGCACCATGAATGCCAGTTTGAGGCCAGTCAGAAACAGTCCACAAGAGGGTTCAATACTGGTACCAGTAATGTTCAGTACATTCATCAATGACCTGCTTGATGGGATAGGGCATAAGTAGCAAGTTCTCAGATGATACAAAGCTAGGAAGAATGACTGATACATCAGAAGGTTGTGCTCCGTTCAGAGAGACCTCAACAGGGCTCAGAGGAAATTTATTAATTCGACAAAAGAAAATGCAAAGTCTTGCACTTGGAAGGAACAACTCCACACCCTAGCACATGTTAGGAGCAGAACAGCTAGAAAATAGCATTACAGAAAATGGCCTGGGGATCCTGGAGGACACCAGGTTGGCCTTGAACCAGTAATGTGCTCTTGTAGCAAAGAACAGTAACAGTGTTCTGGGTTAGTGGCTATCACCTGCAGATCCAGGGAGAGGATCTGTCCCCTCTAATAAATTCTATTGAAACTACTTGCTTTTGGGAAGTGAGAGTCTCTGTTCTAAGTTCAGTTGCATTGTGTAGGAGAGAGGCAGTGGAAGAATCCTGCCAATATATATATATAAATGCATTATTGGGGAAGTAAAGGGAGGTGTTTCTTGGTGATATCGAGTGAAAGAACAAGAGAAAACAGGCTGCCACATGTTGAAATACTATCATTTTAAGACTATCATGGTGGCATGTGACCCATATGAACTTCTGCTTTATGGATTTAAGTTTTCTAGCAGAAACACACTGATTGCTGGGAATGATGACAGATTAGAATCTGTCTGACATTTCAGCAGGGTAGGTAACTTAAATAGGCAGAGGCTTAACTTGCTACTAAAAACTTGGTAAGGGGAGAAAGGAAGTATCGGGGAAGAAGAGAAGGAATACCTTTGTTTCTTACAGATGTAAGTGAAAACTAATGAGAAATATCAAGTCTAGAGCTTACAAAGCACTGATATTCTAATGAAAAAATGAGATGAAGTTACTTGCAGCAAAATAGACAAAAAAATTCAACTTGTGTTTAGTCTGAGCAGATGCTACAAGTAATGCATGTATTTTTAGCAGAGATCTAACACTACATGTGGACCAGTGAAAGAAGGAACTTTATGAACTACTTTTCCTTAAGTTACTGTCGTAGGGTAAGTACTTGATTAAAAAGATAGCTAAGAGGAAACATTTTTGTTTTTCCAGACTAGGAATTACAGAGTGGCATGTTTGCTTCTGGATCATTTTCATGTTGCTAAGTCTTAGGCTTTCCAGGCACATGCTGCTAATTCGTGTGTATGTCCACACACATCTTTGTGAGTTTACGTTCAATACTGTAAAATTGTTTTTATTTAGGCTATAGCCTTTTAACTAACATACATTTATGCTAGGGGCATCCCTGAATAGGAATGATGGTTTTTTTATGCCTAAATTCCTAGATGTTAAAACCATTACGCAATCTTACCAACCTAAGAAGATGGAGACAGTGATAGTGAGTTAGTCCATGGAGAAAAAATGTAGTTGTAGCTTGCACTGAAAGAAATAGATGAATACCAAGCCCTGATATTTTCTCTGCAAAAATTGATATAATGTTGCAGATAATTTTGAAAAACTTTCATCAACTCTAGTATTCCTTTTTTTTTAATTAATTGGTGCCAACTATAATAAACTCTTGCATGTCAGCTGAATTTTACTTAGTTTAATTTCAAAACTATTTTAAATGTGACTCATCTCCAAAATCAGAGGTTGCATTCACTATACAAAAGCATAAATGTCAGCTGGCCTGCAATTTAATTGAACTACATTAAAAGAAAGTTTCTCAATAGGTGAGATAGTAAAGTGAATGATGATGTCTTTATCTATCATAAATATATGTTCTTATTTAAGTTATATATACAGTCGGGTAGTTTGAAATATCAAGGAGGCTAATGAAATAAGACTGTGAAGATCAAGAATAAAATAAATACATATCTAAAATTGCTGTGCGTCATTGTTCCTGTGATTGGATTTTCTCATTTGAAATGTCAGAGGATAAAACCATTTTCCTTATTTAGAATGTATTTTAGAATAATTTCCTTATTAAGTGTAACAATTAAATTTGTACTGTATTGTAGATCAAAACCCATCACTATTTCATTTCTAGAAATTGGATTGTAACTAAGATAGAAAAGAAAACATCACAACTTCCTTTCTGGTTTAATGTGAGGACCTAATTGGATGGGAAAATTCATACCCTGGATTCCTAGCATGAAGGAAATTAACTTGAAGACTTGGGGTGCTGGATAGAATCATCCCACCTGAGGCTTATAAGGTCAAAATCTTGTCCTCTTTTCATTGGATACCTGCCCTCAGGTAACCCTATGCATTGTGAAGTTTGCCACACCCCTGGGTCTTTGGAAGCTGGCCCTTGGACCATGTGGTCTCTCTATGAACATTAAAATCTGTCTCGGGCTCCATCGAACCCGTCCCGTTATTGCTGCCACACCGCCCAGCCAGACCAGACCCCAGATCACAAGAATCCACTGTGATAGTTCAATGAACTGTCCTCCTGAAAGCCTCAGTCTTACTTTTAACTGAAAAGTAGCAATCATAGTACAGTGACTGTCAGCAAAGACTATGCATAGACTGATATACCTGTGTTTGAATCCCTGAATACATGACAAAATGTATTCAGGTTACATTTTACAAAAAATTACAGTTTACAAGCATTCAAAATTGTATTTCTGAATTAATTTTAAAATAGTTTCAATTTTATTCAGCTGAAACTGAAAGCAATATTTATATTCATTTGTTAATCTATCATGTGTGGGACACCATCTGTCACATATAAAGCAGAGATTTACCCAAACTCTCAGTGTCTGATTTGTCAGCCAGCACTCTAGAAAATCTGAGACCCTTTTGCCCAACCAGTGTGTCATCATCCCATTATTGGGACCCTTCACTGAGTAGTTCAATAGATCAGAGGGTGGTTCAACTGACTTTTTCAGGGTCACAAGCCAAACAGAGAAATCCCCTCCTGGGTCTCCACACCTTTACACACTTCCGGGGACTGCCAGCGCCTTTGATGGACTCACATGAGCAGTTTACAGTATAACATTCTTTATGAATAAAGTTGTAACAGATTAAGGTTTGCAAATGTGTTTGTGTGCAGAATGAATGACTTAAGCCATGCATCACACTCACTGAGGGGTGGTTGTGCCTAGGGGTGGGTATCTCAGCATAGTGCCTGCAACAACCTTGGCATGGGATCGCGCTTCAGAGCAAGGAGAATGATTTCACTGGAGCTGCTGATTCAAGAGCAGAATGTCTTCCTTTACCTCCCTTGGTTTTCAGCTGCTGTGTGGCTTATGAGCTAAAAAGTAACCCCTGGTAGGATTTCAACAGAGCCTGGCCACAGTGTCTCCACTCTGTTCCACCTCCATTTGGTTCCATTTAGATACTATTGTGTATGGGAGGTCTGGTATGCTGACCCTGCTCCACCCAAGGACTAGCAACTGGATTTTTCCCTATAACTCCTGCACCAAGACGTACCATCTTTTTACCCTCAGTCATCTTCCCATGCAATCATAAATGTATCATTTTATCATATTGATTATTGCCATACATTTATCTATTTGACTGAAGAGAGAATACTGTGTAGTAACGACTTCAGAGACTGATGGAATTTATTAAACAGAATAAGAATATTTTAAACAAGTTTGATCAGATTATTTTTCTAATTTAGAGGGTGATTAGAGGTATTGCCGTGGAAAAATATTTTTAGTACTGTGTTGCTCATGTTTTAGATCAGCTATGGTAGTTTTCAGTAGACTTACTGCAAGGAGGAAACCTTTATTTTTGTTTCCTGAAAAAAGAATATTGCACACTGGATATTATCCAGTAGCTGAATTAAGCTACCCAAGCGAGCATTTTCCATTTCTTGAAATTTGTATAGAATCACTGGAAAATATATATGATCATCTAAATCCTGAAATAGCCTTTGTCTGATTCTTCATAAAAAGCCATTTTCACAAAGAAAAAGAGTACATCCAATTGCAGTACCCCTGCAGACAAAGAGATTATTATTTCCTTTGACATATGTGAAAATCAGAAACATTTCTTGGCCCTTGGGAGTCAAAGCAGAGAACCAAGAGATTCAAACTTCAACAAGTTGGCCAGTATCAGGGACAAGCAGTCATTTATTCACCAAGGATGCCCAAAGAAACATTAACTTTCCAGGGTTTATATACACTGCAACACAAAGGCTGCCCATAACTCCCTTTCCTGTTGTCAAGTCCCAATTTTTCATCTTACTGTTTCAACTGCTACTAAACATTTAATCCATCTCTAGTTAAAGGATAACTTAAAGCTCGGCTTGTTTAACAGTACTATGTTAATTTAAATTTCTTAGCTAAGCAATTCACTATTAAGTTCTGCAATTGGATTACATTTATTAACACTTTTGGAGTGCATGAATTTTGAGTTACTCCCTAGTTTTTCTATAATATCTATTTTATTTTATTAGAACAAAATTATATATCTATTTATTAGAACTAAGAGCAGCTAAAGCAACAAGATTATAAGGCTAAAATAGCAAAAATCATAGAAACACAAATTTCTTAATTAATTTAAAATAGATACATATTTAAAATACATGCATATTCCATGCGCATTTATGAATATGTAGAATTATGACCTTAAGCTGTGAGCATTCCATTAACTCTTTTTGCTGTGTCTTTCATGTTGTTTCATATAGATCATGCCTTCAATGTAGAAAGCAAGAAGTACCTGAAAAAAATAAAGGCATTTCCTATTGTTTCTAATTTATTTTGATCTTTTAAAAAGATCAAAAATGCTGCAAATATTTCTTATTATTTAAAAATCCAAGAAGTCATGACAAGAGAGGTCTGAAAATCAGTTATGGCTTCTTAAGAGGATGACATTTATTGTTTCTCAAACAGAAAATGTATTTTATAAATTTCAGGATAAATTTGGACACAATTGAGATATGAATTAATTGTTTCATGTATGCAGCCACATATATTTTACATTTTATTACACTTTCTTTGTAATCAGTATATTTATTATTTTTTCTTTTTTTTTAATGTAAGAAGTCTACGGCAGATTCAGAAATAACTATGGTGTAAATAAATTTTGATAATAATTATCCTTTTTTAGCAGTCTCTTTAAAGATTGATTCCAATTTGATAAACAAAATTGCTTTATAAATATGAACTAATTCCAGATTCTTCTTCCAAGGTGAGGCACTGTTCTGTCCTCTGTCTCATGTCCTTTTGCTCTTTCTCAGATTCCATTCCATACATCCGTTAAAGATTTTCTTCTTCTTCTAGGTTGCCTTGGCTGGCTACCAGATCCCCAAGAAGTTGCTCTCTCACCCCCCTCTTCCACAGGACAAAACAAGAAAATTGAATGAAAAAACTCCCAGACTGGAAAAAGGACAGGGAACTTGTTTGCCAATAACCATCACAGGCAAAACAAACTTGACTTAGGTAAATTAATTTGATTTATTGCCCCTTAGAAATAAGAGTAGAATAGTGAGAAAGACAGACAAAGCCAAAAAATGTCTTTCTCAATATGAATTTTTTGTGTATCCAGTTATTAGAACTTACTAAACTGTGTTTTACAGAATTTATATTTTGGAATTGCTACTTAAGTAATTGGAATATAAATATAAAAAGTCATAGGGTGCTTGCATTGGGATCTAGATATACATCAGACTGAGGAATTCCATGACCACCAGGCTGTACTGCTATTCTTTCTTAATCTTTGTATATTTAATATTTAAAGGTTACATGATTTCAACGGCAGAGGACAATGTGCAAAAATAACAGCCTAAATAAGGTTTTCCTGGATGAAAATGCATGTATTTTAGGTCTTCCCAAAAAGAATATTCTTTGATCTTCACTTTTATGACTTTCTCACTGTAGTTTTCTTAACTGAGCTCTGAAAGAAGTTTGAAGTCTAAATTCCCCATGGAGCCTGAAAAGGGTGAGTGCTTTGCTGTATTTTTAATAGCTGAGACAGTTGATTGCAAGTCTCACAAGTGCTTTTTGCTGCATAGACAGCTCCTGTACACTAATTCTTCTCTTCTGTCCCAGCCCACTAGGCAATACTTCTGTTTCATCGAAGAGGGCCGTATGAGGTCTTCCTAAATCCTTTGATCACCATATAGAGAAATGGACTACTAAATGTAGTAAGATGGTAATAATAGTAAGATGGTAAAAAGAATACATAGAAAATACAACTTAGTGTATAAGGATGAAAGCAATATCTGATGTTAAGTAATACACAATTTAAATGATGTTACATTGCACTATGTATATTTTATGAGTTGTGTGTAAATTATGCATAATCTACAGGTGTGTACAATTTAATTTTCTCCTTTTCCAAGCAAGTAGATGAAATGCTTGCATATTCGCATTTTTACTCTTCAGTCTATGGAGAGCTAATGAAAGTTTGCCCTCTGCCCCTATTCCCTGACACCATCTCTCACAATTATATAATGCTACTAAACCATATTACACTACTGCACAAAGAAGTTTTATTTTGGATGAAGGACAAATAGGAGCAAAAAACCCTGACAATTTCTCACACTGCTGAGTGCTTCTCTTCAAGCAAATTTGGTAGTACAGTGATGAGAATGGTGTAAGTAGTTACACATAATGTCTGTGAGTGCACTGTGACTCGGTGCTAAGGTGCTCATTAAGGTGGGCTGTACATAATATTTAACTACAAGTTTTCAGATCACTGTGACTGCATCATCCTGCCACACTCCAGCGAGTCAGGGGTTAAATATGGATAAATGGATAAGCCACTAAGAAATGTTGCCAGTGTTTCAATGTCTTTTGTGTCTTTAATAATGCTTGTACCATCAGGCACCTGTGTATATGTATGGTTTTTTTCTGTAAATGTGTGTGTAAGGATTTAGGCTGCATTTGGACAGAACTACACCATGCATTATTTATGCTCACCTCAGGTTTGTGTCTAATTTACAGAACTGCTTAAACATGTCAGTCTTTCTAAATGACAGAGCATTACTTGTTTATGTCAAGAAAGCAAATTTCTGCTGGAGATGAAAATAGTAGCACAAATCAAAAAGGGGAGGGTAAGATTGCCATTATAGGCTTCTAGACTCTTATTTACCCACTTCAGGATCCTATTTTCTATTTTGTGTACAAGACTGATACTTTGAAAATCCTGCTATTTTATGTTTTTTTACGTTCAAGCCTGAGGTGATACTGGTGGAAAACCTATGGCAGGCTTTAAAAATGTTTGTGACATTTTGAACATTGCTGTCAAAACTGTCTAATCTGTTTAGATGTTACGCTCTTCAAAGCAAGGACTGCACTTAATCATGCACCCAGTACAATGGGATTTCCAATCTTAGCCTGAGTTTACAGACAATGGTATAATAAAAATTATTAAGAGTAGAAGGTTAAGCAATGATGATGACATGGCTTTGATGACTTCCCTGGAGAGATTATTCATCACAGTCTAATGAGATCATTAGGAGGAAGTTTCTTGTTTCAGTATGCAACCAACAAAATTTTGATTTGATCAATGCAAAGTCCAAGTGGCTGTAAACTGTAATGATGCTGCTATGATTCTCTCTGTGAGTCAGGACTGGATGGTCACCTGAGTTCAAGGAGAGGAAGATACAAAGTTGGTGCAAGTGACTTCACACTAAAAAAATTATAAAATTATTATTATATTCACCACATAAGCTCATTGGAAGTATTAACATTTCTTTATTAGTATATTCTGTCCAAACCAAAGTTGATTGGGTTTTTTTGTTCATTTACACTATTTGCATTAAATTGGTAGAAAGCCCTTGTGAATTTTTGCTAATTCATGGCTGTATTTCATCACAGAGGTTTGACTGGGTTGTGGTAGATAACAAAGTGGCTGTATGTACAACACCTTTGTGCTTTAAAATTTATTCATAATTTTCATTTATTTTTAAATGAAAACATTGTTTCAGATTTAAAAAAATCCCAAATCCCGGGGGTGTGGGGAGAAGTTATCAACTATATGTTTAGTATAAATCCCAAGAACTGAAGTGAAGTCTTAAAGTCTTTGATGTGAATGCAATTTTTTTTTAAGTGGAATTTTCTTTGAGTAATACCTGAGTAATGGTGATAGAATCGGGCCTGATGCCTATCAAAAGAATATACTGTGGCAGTTCAAACAAACAGCAAGACAGACAGAAAGATAAAATTCTTCCATTTCATGTGTTAGTCAGACTGTGAAAATTAAGTTTAATCACTACAATTTTCCTTCTAATCTTTAGATTCTAGAGATAGACATATTAAAATGCATGGATTCAAAACTACTTTGTGTCATTTTTCAATTCAATACAATTGAAATTCAGTGTCTTCAAATATAGTTATAAAAATCAATTTTAGGTCTTTTAAAGCAAGAAATCACAGAGATATTCTTACTTTATGGAAAAACACTATATATATTAAAAGTATATAGTAGTCAGACTTACTTTCCTTTTCTTTCATTATAACTTGACTGTTGGAAGAAAGAACCCAAAGTTCATAGGACTGATGTGATACCACATGGAATGTTACATTTTTGCACACAGAAAATAGTTACTTGCAATAGTAATCACCTTATTTTAGAAATGAAAATTTAGGCAACACTCTAAATGACAGTCTTCTCTGCAGCAAGTCTTCTCTGCAGCAAGTTGAATACAAAATTACACCTTCTGCTGCAGCAAGAAAAGAGTCTTTTTGAAAGGCTGGTAAATAGAAATTTAACCTTAGTAGAAAAAGTATCCTGTGCAGAATTAAAGTGTTATTCTATGGCCAACAGCTACAGAAAGAAGTAATCAGGAGCTTTCATAGATGAAAAAAGCTCAGCCTAGATATGTACCTAAAGATTTAAAACTGCTCTAATGTCTAGCTGGTGGCCCTTGTTTTTATGGAAGAGACACTCTTGTTTGATATGTAGAGCAAAGAAGATGAACATAAAAAAGAAAGGAAAGGTTGTTGATAGGAATTATCATTTAAGTATATTTGAAAAGCACATAAAGCAGAAAATCAGAAATGTATCCAGACCATTTTGGTTCCAGAACTGTGCTAATAACTTTGCATGAATGTTGAGATTGTGTAAGAGCCTTCTGAAAATAGTTCTTTTTAGAGTGAAAATGTGACAATCTCACATCAATGGTGGATAGCCAAAAAAGTCTAATAAAATAGAAAAAGAAAGGTTTTTAGGTTAAAGGTTTTAGGTCTTCTATAACAGACATAACATAGTCTTGCTCATTTTTATATCAAGGTTCAATATTTTAATTTCTGGTATTGAGGAAATAGAAAAACATAGTAATTCCTTTTGTATATTTGAATTGGGTTTCATTAATAGATTTTGAATATATTAATATTTTGATGTATGGTTTATATGAAAGCTTTCAGAAAAATGGATACAAATGGCTACACAAGCATAAACCAATTATATTTTTTAATTACTTACCTAAGTCCTATTAGTTTCTTATGGCAGAAGCAAATGTATGACCTTGGACAGAAATACATGGTAGCTACATGAGAAAAGGTTTATGCTTTTGACAGATGCAGTTAGCCTGTTCATTTAAAATGTGTGTTGAGAAGATAACAATTAAGTGCTAATACCAAAGTTCAGTATAAGGTGGTTGTGTAGTGAGGCTACGTTCATATGAGCAACAATTAAAATAATTATTCATTAGCCAATACTTTTTTAAGTACAGTGATATTGCAAAATAAAATGCTATCAAAATAAAGTTGTCAACAGAATTTAAAAATGCACTTCATTGTAGTAAATAAAAATTTTAATATATGTGTGGTCTTCATAATTTCAGAAGATTAGAAAACATGTGGAGGAACATTTAAAGAATGTTAAAGTGATATCATTAGTGTTTGTATTATGTCTTATCCCTGGCAAGCTGGAGAAGCTTAGAATGCAATTACGTTACAATTGCTTCTGATAATGTTAGTATAATGTTTTACGTTAGTAATAAAATATTAAATTGATACAAGCTGGTGACTGGAACAAATGAAATTAAAATATAATAAATAAAATTGATGTACTTTCATTTAACAGTCAACAAGCAGAGAGTGTTTCTGCTGCATAATAGGCTTTGAAATTTCTAAACTACCTAAAAATGGAAAATTTTTTCATGATTGTGTCTTTGTTCATTTAAATATATAAAAGGTTTCAGCATTAAATGTTTTATGCTAGAAGAATATTTCCAAAACTTTTATTCTGTTTTAGTCAATATTGAGAAATTTTGACTTATTTGCTCTGATTAAAAAATATTCTGCAGAAAGTAATTTTTTTTCTCTAACTGGTACTATTTGCAAAAAAAAAATTGTTGAGATTGCTGTATTAAAGAGAAAATGGGAACCATAACTAGTCTACTCTTGTACCCATATTGTCTAGTACAAGACCAAGATCATGTCTAAGGTCTTTCTATTGTTTGTAGTTTTAAATAAGTTCCTATTTTTGTCCTTGATGCTACACAACTTAGGCACATTTCCAACACTTGCCAAAGAAAGTAGATTCACTATTGGAAACCACAAGGATGCATGTAATATTGCTCAATGTTGCCAAGAAATCCTTAGAATTTCGACAAAAGACAAACATTACACACTGATTTTAAGCAGTGGACTTTTATAAAGCAATTAGAGCAAAAGAAAAGAAAACTGCATCGTATATCTTTGAAGACAGAAAGGAAGGCATACTTGCACATTCCAGCTTCCTTAAAAAAAAAGAGATTTGCAATACAAGCACCACCAAAAAGGAGTTACTCTCATATGTAAGTATGTCAGAGAATAAGAGACCAAAATAAAAGACATAGCCCTGCTACACATGCTTTTTACTTACAATTTTTCTTTAGTTCTTAGATTGAGATAGTCATTGAAGAGGCAGCAGAAGCATGGTCTTGATGTTAAGAGGACTTAACTACTGAAAGATGCAAAGTCATACTTTGATGTAAAATTCAGATGTTTTCTGATTTATACCTTCACACCTTCTAATAAAAGTTATATCAAATTAATATCAAATGAACCAAAACTGTATTATTGTGGCAATTAGTGTGACTGATTAGTTATTTAGCAGAATCACAGAATAAGCTGAGCTGGAAGAGACCCACAGGGATCACCAAAGTCCAACTCCTGGCCTCACACAAGACAGGCCCAAGAGTCACACCTGGTGCAAGCACACTATTAAACATATCACTTCAAAATATTATGAACAAAAAAAAAAGAATGCTTATGCTCCATAAGGAACATTCTCAGAATAAAGGAGAAAACATAACATTCTTTTTTAAATTTGCTAGAAGTTCATAAACCCACTGAATACTAACACCAGTTCATACGCCAGAAGTGAATCCTTTGAGCATGGCTATTGACCTCTGCCTATTGTGTAGCCAATAAAAAATATTCACTAGATAACAGTGTAGTTTGTGAGTTATTAGATTTCTTTTTACCCCAAAATTCATTTGCTCTTCATTGTAGGGAAATATGAGTACAGTAGGTGAAAGATGAAGCTTTTATTTTTTTTTTAATGCATTTTGTGTGATCTATTTCATCAGGGAATGAGACTGCCTTATATGTGCCTGTAGATTTTTCTTAAAGTGAGCTTAGACTAAAAAAAAAAAAGTTTAAACAGCTGTGACTCCTGCATTGTACAGCTCTCTCAAGAAGTAGCATATTCTTTAAAAAATACTAAACTCTCTTGACATGAAATTTTATTGTGGAGAGAATTTTAAACCTCTGGAAGAGATTTAAACATATGCCAAACTAGTAGTAAATCAAATGAGTTTTTGACCTTTGCCATAAATTTGGCTAAATCATCTTTCTGAAAAATTATATTGCAAGTCTTATTATAGTCTTATTTGAGACTTGACAGACAATGTGATGTAAAAAGCGCAAACTCTTGAGTGATAATGTAGAGTGAATAGATATGGCCAAAAAGTATGAATTCAGGGAACTTCCAGTATGTGCCACCAGGTAGCCAGAGCATTTAGCGCATTTAAAACAATGTTTATATACCTTGATTTTAACAGTGAACTTTATAAGTCAACCTCTGAAACATGGAAATCCCACAAAATGAAAGCTGATGTGAATAATCATGAAAAATAGGTGCAAATCTATGCTTATGAGAGTTTCATTAATCCCAGCACAACCAAAATTCTCATGATTGAAATACTGGTGTAACATCCTGATGTGGTGTTAGGCACTAACCAAAAATTCACACATGAAAAAATTTATAAATACAAAAATTAAAGCAATTTCCTCTCTCTCTAGCACACAGAAATTAACTTGCATGTAAGAATCAAATAAATATTTTTTAAAGTGTACAAAATATCAAATATTGTAAGGGTAAAAATAATGGGGTTTTCTTTATGTTAAAACTCATGTTTATTACTATACTTTTTATTTTGTATATGATACTTGGTTTGTTCATTTAAGTTTCTGGTACAAGAAATAGAAAATAATATTTTATTCTTTAATTTCTCATTTTTGTTTACAACTTTATAGTATTTTGCCAGATTCAATCACCTCTTTCTTGAACTGCAGAATCCTGGTTTTCCATGCATTTAAAGTATTCTGTACTACTGAAAAACCTTACCATGTTGTTTAGTCTTGTGTATATTTTGAGGAGGCACTATGACTTTAGCCAGCAGAATACTTTTTCAGTACTCAAAGAATCTGAAATTTTAGCAAACATGGAAAGAATTAATACTTAACAATAATTCTTTCCAGAAATGGTAATATCATCCTCATTCCTTATTTATCATTGAATATCTCAAAGGTCTAAAATGATTTGGAATTCTTGACAAAATACTATATTTTTCTAAGTATTTATAGATTCTAAGGATCTTATGCCATGTACCTTCTCTGTTTATTACATACTTTTCTGATTTTCCTATTGAAAATCACGCTTTTTTTTCCTATATTTTCCAGTTCTTCTTCAGAGAAATTTTTTAAATTTTAATTTAAATGGAGGACATCCATTCCTCTTGTCCATTGTATCTATTAAATAAGAATAAAGTTGTATAGGTTGATTATATTTTTAAATAGTACTTGGTCCAAATAACTTATTTTCAGTTTATTCATCTTCAGCTTCGGGAAGATATTATTCCTTAAGATGGTACTACAAAGAAAGCATCTGGAAGGAAATTGCCTTTAACTTGTTTGTATTTAACTCCAAGGTGAAGAAGTATTTTAGAATTTTTTTCACCTATTTCCTTGAATGGTCCCTTTCACCAGTTACCCACCAGCCCTCAATTTCTCTCAAGTGTTTCTTACAGAGCTGTGAAAAAGATTTTTCTCATTCCTCCTACATCTTCTGGCCTCAACTTTTACAGTTTTACTGCTGTCAGAAATTTCTTTTTTTTTTTATTTTTTACATCGTTTGGGAATGGCTTCCACTTTTTGAAGGACATATATTTCTAATCTTCCCCTTTAGTCTGCTATGTAAGCTTTTATTTTCTCCCTTTACTTTTCCTCTGAACTCCTCTTATGGTGTGTCTCAAAATGATTCTCTTACACTTCATTCTGCTTCTGGAAGATTTCCCTGTGCAGCATTCATATTTTAACTAAGTTCCCTTTCTGAATTAACTATGAATGCAGTTATTACCTGAGACAGTAATAAATTGTAGTGGTCTCAGCTTATGACATATTTTGACTAGTCTAAATATCTCTCTAATCTTAAAACAGACATAAAATTAACTAAAGTATTTAATTGCAAATTCTTTTCTATAAAAATAGCCCAGATTCAGTTTATTTTCTGTTTATAAAAAAGATTAAATATATGCTGGAGTTTTTTCAGGGTAATGCAGGAATAAGAAGGAATTAGGTAATGCAAGAAAGGGAAGGCCAAGCAATGTAGGGTAAGCAAGGAACAGGAAGGCAGCTACTGTTGAGATTCATTGTTTCTTCAAAGCAGAATATATAGGAGTATATTTGCTTTGTGATTTGAATCACTGTTATTATTCCAAAATATTTATCACTTATTTTTTGTAGAGAAAACAAATTCAGTTTCTCACTGTCAGTTTCTGAGAAGGTCCTTATCCTAAAGAGAAAATCTGGGGGGAAAAAAAGAAGTAGGATGAAACTGAATAGATCTTTTTTTGCCTACACATTGCATACTTGTTAAACACCTACAGGTCACCAATGTGCTTACTTAGCACCTCTGCTCAGGACAGTGCGCTCAGGGACAGCTGTGAACCTACATCTGCCTCCTGTGCCTGTAGTTTTCTCATACCACCTCAGCTTTTTCTTTGTACTTTTCTGTCTGACAGATTAAGAAAAAGCAAACCCTATTTTGCACAACTTGATTCACACAGGACTCTCATTGCCTATTCTCACATGTACACTCCCCTTATTTATTCTCTTTTCTGAGGAAACATCAGAGAAATTACTCATGCACAGACAGGAGCACCCATTCAGTTATTCTGGAGGGAGCTGATAGATCCACTACCTGTTAAACCATCAGCTCAGTTGCAGTTGCTTCAATTCAAGAATATAGTCACAACATGTGGGAAGAATCATGAATCAGAAATTACTAAATTCAGAGCTATTACCATGAATCATGCTGTCACCTCAATGCAGGAATTGTCATTCCAGTGCTGCTCCCAGCATGCAGAAAGAGAGTGAACTGTATTAATTTAGAAAAAAATGCCCTTTGCAGAGTGTGATTTTCAGAAATATCTTAGACCAATAGGTGCCACCATTGCACTGTAACAGTCACACAAAGACTGAAAGAAAAAATGAGAGGAACTCTTTTGTTTCATAGTTCAGAAAATGCATTTTCTGGGGGAAAAAATAAGAAGATCTTTTTTCCCCCTTGGAAAAAGCTATTTTGGAAAGTAATGTTGTGTTTGGGGTTCTTCTTTTAGTTTCTTTTCCTTCCTGTCTTATTTTTTCTGTCTGATTTAGTCTAGCTGCAATGTCACAACCTTGACATTTCTTTGTAATTGTTCAAAGCCTTTGATCATGAGTATCCAAATGAATTAAGCTTTAGTAAACTGTGTAGATGTGCCATTGTGTCATTTTACTGCTGAGCCAACACTACCACAGAATAAGTTTGTTTGATTAATTTCTCATTCCTTTGCTGACCTAAATAGGGCTGCTCTTACAATTCTTTATTGGATTTTTTTATGGAAGTCACACTAGATATACTGTTGCAAGTAACAAGGTACCATGGAAATTTCTGTTGAGAACAGAATGTTTTGATATTGGTATTCCTTTGTTCCAAATGTAATGAATGGAAGTGTGGGTTTTGGATATATTACTGACTTCTGCACCCATACTAGATTATGTTTCAAAGTCTCTGATTACTGCTGTTTACTAGGTAAAGATTGAAGAGAACAGCATTCTTCACAGTTTGAAATTCTGGAAGTTAATTATTGATCCACTTAGATGACTTTAGAGTGTACCATATTAAAAGCAATTTATTTTCCTATTTGTAGGCAACTGTGATATCATGGTACTGAGAAATGGATTATACACATATACTTGCAAAGCCAATTTAGATAATAAGGGAAGTTTCCTATACTACCCAACTTATTTGTCTGAACCCAATTTAGTCTGAATCTTCAAGATGAGAAGAAAAATCCATAATCAATATCTTTTCAGTTCTGATCTTTCAGTTCTTAACTCTTCTAGATGAGTCAGCAATTATTGAAGGTTTGTGCATAATTGAAATGGATGTAGAAAACATGATCAAGTAACTTCACTTCATAGTAATTCTAAAATAATTTACTACCAGTAAATCAATACCATTATGACCTGAATTACACCAAACAACATAAAGATGAAAGACTTGCCCTACTTTCTTTGGTTATTTAGTCTTATCTGCCTGAATGTATTTTATTTGGTTTTATTTTGCTTAATCCTATAATGTGTCACTAATGTAGTAGTTGGAATGTCCCACTTAATCACCTTCACATTGCAGAGGTATTTAGAGAGTCTAAGTTTTCCCTAGTAAACAAGTCAGTTTTTCCACCTCTTCCATGAAACCATATTCAGGGAAGTAAAACAAATCTATAATGTTCCACATCTTACTGAGTCAATGGCAGTGTGGTGAGGAGTGCTAGGGGAGACCTTAAAAACACCCAGCTTTACTTGCTGACAGCAGTCCAAAAGAAGCGCTTGCACAGATCAGTGCAGCACAATGTCTGGACCACTATGCATTATTGTTAAAAAATAGTTAATTGATCAAAATTAATTTCTGCTGTATCTCTGCCTTATCCAAAATAAGCGTGCCATATGTTGTTGGTTGCTTTTTTTCCCAGTAAATTTATGCTAGCTCATGTATCTCTGCATTGTTTTCCCTACAGAAGGCTGCTTGGAAATATGTGCGATAGTAAACTAAATAGGGTAAAGAAATGTGCTGATACACCATTATTTTTATCATTTGTTCAACTACAAATTGGCAGTTTTGTTCTTTGTCAGGAGTACAGTGGCACCACCCCAGGCAGTGTCTGGCTGCAGCCTGGGGTTTAGCTCAGTGCCATGGTTTGACACTGGCCAAATGCCAGGCACCATGAAAGTCATTTACTCACCCTCCCCTGCCACAGCTTGGCAGAGAAAAATTTAATGAAGGGTTCATGAGTTGAGATAAGGATTGGGAAAAAACACTTCAAGGGCAAAACAGGCTCATCTTAGAGATACAAAGTGAGTTTATTACTAACAGAATCAGAAGAGAATAACTAGAAGTAAAACAAGTCCTTAAAGAACACATTTTTTTTCCCAACCCCTACCTCCTTCCCGTTGGCCAGTTCATCGCCCAAGGTTTTCTTCCGCTTGGCTCCAGGAGAGGAGTCCTGCCCCTGCTGTACCAAGGGGTCCCTCCCACAGGAGACAGTTCTCTGTGAACTTCTCTGGTGTGGCTCCAAATCCCATGAGCAGCTGTCCTCCCAAAACTGCTGTAGCACGGGTCACTCTTCCACAGGGTTCATTCCTCCAAGGACAGGCTGCTCCAGCCTGCAAGCAGGGCCTCCTCTCTCTGCGTGTCCCCCTGGCTCACAGCCTCCTGCAGGCCTCCACCCGCTCCGGCGTGGGCGCCTCCCGCACGGGCTGTGGGTGGATCTCTGCATCCCCCGTGGATCCGGGGGCTGCAGGGGCACAGCTGCTTCACCGTGCTCTCACCGCGGGCTGCAGAGGAATCTCGGCTCCGGTGCCTGGAGCACCTCCTCCCGCTCCTCCACTGACCTTGGTGTTGCCACGTTGTTTGCCCCACTTGTTCTCACCTCCTCTTCTTCTCTGACTGGAAGATTACAATTGCACCACAAACTTTGTTTTGATTTTCTTCCTAAATCTGTTATGACAGAGGCATTACCATCATCTCTCCTTGGTCCAGTCTCGGCCAGCAGCATGTCCATGTTCAGAGCCATCAGGGATTGGCTCTGCCAGATATGGTGGAAGCTTCCAGAATCTTCTCACAGAAGCCACCTCTGTGGTCCCCCCACTACCAAAAAGCCAGCTGTTCAAAACTGACACCCTCAGGAGGAGGACAAAACCTGAGAGAGAGAAATTCAGGTCTAAAGAGGGAAACCTAAAATGTTTCAACACTGGCAGTCAGACTTTGGTTACAAAACTTCTTAGTGCTACTGATATGTTTTAATTTCATATAAAATATTAATTATGCAGAAACCTTCCTTTGTTTCTGTCAGCTAGTATTTTCACTAAAAATGCAGGTAGCTTTTGCTGAGGAACTTTTGCTGAGGAATCTGCATCTGTCTGTCAGCTCATACATCAGGAAAGGCAGGCTCAACTCAGATGCAAAAGGCAAGCTTAGAGGAAAAGATGAGTCAGTGAGGTGAGTAATCAAGACTGTTTAATGTACCTGGCTGTCAGCTGTCTGTGAAGTCGACTAGACATCTAACTGTAGGATAAAGGTAATAATGAAAGACCCTAAACACACCAAAACACTTACCCTGCTCTGCTTTCTAGTCTGTGCTCTGGCCCAGAAAACCAATTCCACTGCTTTCATGCTCACTCATGCACCCAGCCTTTCCTTCTTAATTTGCATACAGGAAACAATCTTTTTCTAAGCCATCAAGATTTTTCTAAAGTGTTACAGTAGTCTACTTTGGTTAAACATTTCAATGGTTTTCCCACAGATTTGAACATCATGTCATAAAACAGTAAGCCAGAAAAATCTACAGTGTGTTTCCAAACTCTTCTTGCAGTAAACCCCATAACAAATCCAAATATTTTGGTTTTTAGCACTGGATATGGCTGCAGAACAATTATAGAAGCCTCTCTGTCCTGTTTCAGTAACATATTTATAGCTCTTCTAGAACTGTGTTGTACACCGAGGATTATCAGCCCTGGTTCCTAAAGACACAGTAAAGTTAAAAACAGAAGACTCTTCTAAATCAGATCTTCTGGAAACAAAAGGAGACATCTAAAAACAAAGGCAGTAAAATATTTAAAAATAAATATTATAGATTCTCGTAGCTTTTGAGCAATCATTTTACAGAACTTCAATTAAAATTTACAACACTTTTGAATAAAATCACTCATATCATTGATATCACTAAAACAGCTGGTAAATCAGTTTTCTGGACTTCTAAAGTATCCTTCTAAAGTCCTTCTTGCAAGTCTTTGGCATTACCAGTATTTTGAAGCATTCCTTTACTGTTGTTGTCAACATTTAAAGACAGGTATTTAAAGCACCTTATCCTGCCATTTTTTAAAGTTTTCTCTTAGACTACAGCAGAAATGGAAAGATTGCCAATTTCATTTTTTTCTGGGAAAAGATCTTAGTTAATGGAATGTTCAGATCTCTTGTCTAATTCCTTCTCCTATATCTCTGAATCTCTTACTGTCAATTTTTACTTGGATCAATTTCAGGAAACATTTGAGCAAATGGTCTTTGTCATAAAGAGGATGTCGTCTGATGTCTAAATCAGAATGCACATATAGCTTTAGCTGAGTAGAAATTACTTGGATGCTTAGCATAAACCAACTGGTTAAAGACTTATTTTATGTCTATATGGTCCAAACCAGAATAAATCCTTCTTGTCCAGTTAAGATGTATGTAATCAGAATGTTTATTGCACTGGTATTGAATCCCATATTTCTTGAAAACCTTCCTTATATTTAACTTCCATGTACGGTTGGTCCCATTGACATTAGAGCATTTGATTACATGGCAAAGGCTTGTGAAATATTCAGTGATCTCAAATCCTTTCATATTATTAGGATATCAGGATATTGACTGTTGAATGATTGGTTTTAATACACTTGTTTTTCAGGTTGTCTGGGACAAATCATAAATGAATCAGCAAGAGTCAATGCAGGTGCTCAGTGCGTGTCATCCTTCTCTTTCACTGTAATTATAGATTAGGTGTTTCTTCATGTGTAAAAATCTCTGTGTGGAGGTTTTTATAAGGATGCATTTTCAAAGAATTTTTTGTTTGATTATTTGTTTCTTTTTTTTTTTCCTTTTAGGATATTTTGATAAGCCTTAGGCACCAAAAGATTCAGTGTAAAGGACACTTCCATTAACAGTCCCTTCAGATAAATTGCAGATACTGTTTCAAATATATTGTTCTACGTTTCAACAAAGGTGAAAGATGTTTCTAAAAAAGAAAAAAATCATCATAAGGGCAATCATTGCAATGCTATGACAAAAATACTGGTTGCTGATAGCTGATTAGAGTTACACAAAGCATGTTCTTAATTAGATTACTAATGAAATTTTGTTCAGCAGGGTTAACCCAGGAAATTTAGGACAGTGAGTATTCATGAAACTTTTCTGTTCAAAAGCTCTTCAGTCTTCAAACCAGTCTCATGATGAAACTTGAAGAAATTTAATTTCTAAGGCAACTCTCCAGTTTGTTAGTTTTTTTCTGAAGCTCTCATCCAGATATTGGTCCAAACTTTATTTAAGTTCACATCTCTTTTTAGCTCTACTACAAGTGTACAGCAGTATTACAGCAGCGTAGAAGCTTCTGACAGTCAGATCATGCTGAGATCTGACAGCATCCAGAGGCTTCTGAGACACAGTATGGGGGACACCCAAAATGAGAAGGACCTGGACCTGTTGGAGTGAGTCCAGAGGAAGAACAGTAGAGGATCAGAGGGCTGGAGCACCTCTCCTATGAAGACAATCTGGGGGAGTTGGTATTTTTCAGCTTGGATTAGCGAAGGCTGTGGGGAGGTGCTAGAGCATCTTTCAGTACTTGAATGGAGGCCTACAAGAGAGTGGAAAAGGGGCTTTTGACAAGATTATGTAATGATATGACAAGGGGGAATGGCGTTAAACTGAAAGAGGGCAGAATTTGATTAGACATCAGGAAAAAAAATCTTTGCTGTTAGGCTGGTGAGGCACTGGAACAGATTGCCCAGAGAAGTTATGGATGCCACATCCATGGAAGTTTTCAAGGCTGGGTTTGATGGGCCATTAAGCAACCTTGTCTAGTGGTTTCCTATGGTGAATACCAGAAGCAATGTCATCTAGTCCATGAGACATTGTTTGTCATTTTATGTAGAGATTTCACTGAATGATTCACTTTTCCAGTAATGCTACAAGAGAATATTTAAATAAATCATACCATTACAAATAGAGGCCAGATGTTTACCATCTTTATTTCATACAAGTTACAAGAGGAGAGTATGGCCAAAGTTGTAAAGACTGGCTACCAGTCTTAAAAAATAAGACTCAGGCTTTTGAGCTCTTTTACATTTCAGATATTTTATAAACTGATCCTAGAGAAACAGAAAATTACATTAAGGAAATATTTTATTTGTTTTGGGCAAATATTAAATGAGCGGAGTGAGATTCATAAGCTTCCTCATAAAAAGTTTATGTAAGAATAAATGTCTTAGATATAAATATATCTTCGTATATCCCTCAATAAATCTTTGCCATGGAATCAGCTAGAAAAACCAAGCAAGGCAGCAGATCTTCCTCTGTAATTAAAATCTGCACTCTGTGAAAATTACAGACCAGTAACAGTAATGAACAATTATGCAATGAGTTGCTGCTTTGCATAGCTGAGATACAGAGCTCACAAACCTTTTTACTAAATCAGTTCATGAGTCAAAGAGAGTCCAGGTGACATTTTTCATAGATAGGACTGTGTATGCATCAACAGCGGAAAATCTAGACTGGCATGAGCTCAGATGTCTCAGAGCAATCTGCTTAAAATGAACAGAATGAGGTAAAAAATGTTTTTTGATGGAGTGTGTCAATTCTTTAAAGAAAACATTTCAATGATTCAAGAAATATTAACAATGTATTGCATTTTCCTAGACTAATAATTATTTTGGAGAGACTGAAGCCCCCGGATTTTAAGCTGCACAAATATAGTTAAAGGGAAAAAGTAACAAACTATTATTTATGCCACCAGTTCCATTGAACCACTAAATCACCTTAATAAATAAAGGCTCATTGAGAGGTGTTCAAGATCAGTCTGGAAGATTAGTGTGGAAGCCCAAGGGTTTATGACCAGAATCTCCATGCCCCAGTCATGGAAAGGAGGCAGCAATTAGTTCCTCCTGAGACTGGGGTGAGGGAAGGCCTCTTCCCCATAGGTGTCTGAGGACTTATGTTAATGTACTGTTAAGTTTGTTCCACCATTGGTTCTCCAAGTTTATGTCATCCCAGGGGGAATGGGGAACACTGGTTGCAAAAATATTTGTATTTACATCTAAGCAAGTATTCACATTTTGGAGCATGAAGGGCTGCTTGTAGATACATTGAATCATAGAATGGCTTGGTTTAGAAGGAATAATAAATATCATCTAGTTCAAGTCCCCTGCCATGCCCAGGGACATCTTTCACTACTCAGGTTGCTTAGCCAGGCCTTGAACACTTCAGGAACGGAGCATCAGCCCTGTCATAACAAAGAATTTATTGCTAACGTCTAATCCAAATGGCTCTTTTCAGTTTAAAATTGTCCCCTATTGTCCTATTGCTATCAGTCCAGATAAAATAATTATGCTATTCCATTGGGACAGTGCTTTCCTATGGGAAAATGCTGTGCATTTTACTGTCCTGTATGGCAATTCCCTCTGTCCAATTAAGTGTGAGAAGTAACTAGTTCCCCATCTGAACCCGTCCCTGCACATTCAGGTTATTCAGAACTGATCTACACAGTGTATGACAAGCAGAGTGAGGCAGCTGTCCTCATGTACATGCCAAGTCCCCAGTTCCCAGACCTAGGAAAGACAATATTTTCTGTGCAAGCAGTCCTTCTGAGCAGATGTTGTGTATCCTGGAATTCCTTGAGTTTTCTTACACAAGTAGTAATAAAGCTTCTCGCATCTTCATTCCCTTGAACTCAACACCAAAGACACACCATGTCATTGGCTTCAGGAAGTTGCTTGCTGCAGTTTATAAATTTATAAGAAATGTTGCATCAAAGAACACAATAAATGGCATCAGTTTGAGGGGTTTTCTTCAGTGTGTTTGGGGTTCTTCTGGTAAGATGGTTGGTTGGTTGATTGGTTGGAGTTTTTGGGGATTTTTTATATATTTATAAATGAAATGTTGATTTCCTTTATGGATTGATTTGGAGACTACCTCAAGAGGTTCTGTTCTAGTGAGTTCTTGCTTTAATTTTCTTTTTTCCTCTATAGTAGTTTAAGTATCGACCAAGGGATTTGATAAGGAACAAAATGAAATTCAGTAGAGGTCTTTCACTCTGAACTAAAACTGTATTGTTTAATACTCCCTGTTTAAAAGTAATAAGGATTTGATTTTTTGTTTAATTGAGCCTTCTAAATATGAATATAAATTGAAATATCACTGATGGCTTAAACAGTCTCAGTAATAAAATTATCAGTCCTAATAAACGTAATTGCTGTTAACTTTGTGAATTTTATAGGAGCATCAGTTTTATGTATTTGTATAAATATTTTTACATTCTTTTTGATGTATAAAATTTGAAAATAATTTCTTTAGTGCTCTAAAAAACCTGAAGTAATTTGATTTTTTTATAACATGACTATCAAGTGCATATCCAAGCAACGATGTGTTACATACAAATGCATCATGTTATATATGACTGTGTCAGAGGCAAAGCACTGTCAGGAGTTCTAGACAAGCTGATTGATAGCAAAATAAAAAGGAGACTTTTCTGCCAGATCATCATTTCATGGATCTAACGTTACATTTTTTCCCTTTTTTTTAAACGAAAAGTGTAAGAGACAAAAGAACAGTGTACTCAGATCGATTGGGATTTCACTGGACACAGAACAGATATGAAATAATCTGGTTTTGCAAAAGTAATTACTTTTCAGTTATCCAAATGAAAATGGTTCTTCATCTGAAAGTCTATAACATTTGGTAGGTAATTTTCAGTTTTCTGAAAAATATCATTCAGTACTAGAACAATTACTCAAATCTAAACACAAATTAGAGAAAAGATTAACAGAAAATTCTAGCTGGAGAGAACCATTGCTGGTACCAAGGACCTATTAATTGATACATAAGTAGCTGACTTATGGTTTTGTGCCTTTTATGGCTTATTCAAGTCTTAGAGACTGATATATAAACTTTTTAAAAACAATTTAATATTATCTCAAAAATGCTATCAGTGTCAGCAAAATTCTCCACATAACTAATTTCAGACCTCTTCTCATTGTTCTTTCCTTTCTGGGACTGCCTGGACATGAATTCCAGAAATTGAGATGTGACTGTAGTTTACCCACCCTCTCTTTCTTCCCTTTTTTTTGAAAAAAGGTGAAAAGATATCAGCAGCTCTATCAGCACCTGCAACTGCAAACCATCCTGTGCCGTGGGCTTGTGCTAGACCAAGTGGGTTACGTGGTCTCTTACTCTGCCTTGACTTTGACTTCCACAAAGCCGGAATGTAGGATCAGGGGCCTCTAAGGCCTAGGAATAAAGCTTTCAAAAAACCCCATTAACCTATGCTTTCTCTATCATCACCAGCTCCTCTTCCCACTAAGCAGTAGACAGCAGTTAGCTCAACATTCCATCTCCTGCCAGTGAATTTCTATCAGCTGGTCTTCCTGCCCTTGACACCTGTTCAGAGTGCTACTTTTCACTCTACTTCGGCTCTTGGATCTCTAACGCAGCACATACAAGCAATGTCTCTTTGCTACCACTCAAGTGGCCAGTTCTTGCCTCTACCCCTCCTTGCACCTCCTTTCTGCATCCGAGCTCAGTCAGGAGTTCTGTGTTTATCAGCACCAAGCTGATAATGATGAATTTCCTGCATGTCAGAATTAATCCTTCTGTGTTTTGAGGACACTGTCCCTCTAAGCTCAACCAGATGAGGTCAACCAGCTTTGTGGTGCCATTTTTCTTTTCAGGGCAGTCTCCCACAGGATCTCACCAAGCAGAGAACTGAACAAACTGGGATCCTCTCCAGAGGCTTGTGGTGGTAGATCTGCTGTTTGTCTTGCTCATTTTTCTGAGGACCTCAAACAGCATTGTCTCATAGTAGCTGCAATCAAGGCTGCCCTCAACAGTCACTTCACCAATTAATTCTTCTTTATTAATGTGAAATAAACCCAGCACAACTACTTCTATAGATTCCAGGCATCAAAAAATTGTTTTGGTTCTCAGCAGAAACTTTATATAAAGATCTTCTTTCAAAGTTAGCAAGTCAGATGAAAAAGGGGTGTGTGTGTGTGTCTGTGTTAGTTGTTCATTAATTATTGTAAATTGACCCCAGCTTGTTTGTGAGCCACAAGACTTTTCTATACCTGATATTCTGGTATTAGCTTATTTGTGTTTGTCCTTCTTCTAATAAACATTTGCTTTTCATGAAAGTTTTTTTTTTAAAAAGGAAAGTTTAAAATGTAGAGAAAAAATGTAATCATGAAACACAATTAACTTCTGATTCTTACACTATTTTCAACATAAATATACAAAAAAAAAAAGAAAATCATGCTCGCACCTTTCCTCCTAGGCATAATTGTTTCAGATTGGATGTGGGGAGGATACTTTGTGTAGCCTTTCTTATGTTTTTTTATGCTTATTGAAATATGCATATGAATTTTTGACCATGAGGTATAGAACTGTATTAGTCTCATTTATTTTAAAAAGGCTTCAAATTTTAGATGTTTATGAAATAAGACTTTTTTTTACTCCTCAGCTATCAAAAGTAAGGTTTCTTTGACTTAGATTTAATAGAAAAAAGGTGAGAATATACCTTCAAAGGTATAGTCTAGAAAGAAAAGAAACCAAAAAACCCCTAGAATTTTTCTGTTCTAGTAATGCTGTTGAAAACAAAATAAAGATCTGTGTTTTCCAAATGCTTTTAAATTTATACTGCTGATAAGCTAAGTGGTAACTTTTAAAAGGGTGCCATTTATGCAAAGCTACCTTTTTGCAACTTTTTCTACTGAAAGGCTTAAGAATTTTTATTGTAATAAACATTAAAATTAATTTGACTAGAGGCCCTTTCTTTTCCTTTGTTTATAATGGTAGGAAGCTTCTTTTCTTTCCCCTTTTATCATAAAGTTGCAACTTTCAGCATTCAGGCTTTATTCAACTAGAAAACATTGAATAATATGTAAGAAATTCTGAGTAACATCTGTGATTTAGTCAGTTTGCTAATAAAACATGACAAGGTACATATAGAGTGTCTACTCCCCAGGAGCTGGCTGGACATTAGATGTTGCATGAAGATTGGACATAAATAATAAATCTTTTTGCTTTGCTTCACTTCTCCATGTAGCGTTGCTTTTCTTAATTGAACTGACTTTATCTTAATCCATGAGTTTTTGATCTTATTTTCTCTTCTGTCCTGCAGAGGAAGGGGAGTGAGAGAGTTCCTCAGTGGGCACTTAGCAGCCAAAGTCAACCTATCACACTAACAAGTATAAAAAAACCCAAAACCTCATGCATATAAAAGAGATTATAATGAAATTATTGAATTACTGTTGACAGGTCATGCAGATTAACACAAAATCACTTAGACATATATATTTTGGTAAACATTTATTAAATCCCTTTTTCAAAAATTACACTGAAAGAGCTTCAGCAGTTTAGCCTTAGCAGTGGTAGTGGAGATCAATTAGGTGTTGGATTGAGAAGACATTCATGATACATCATCATAAAAAAAGATATCTTAAAGTGACTGTAAAGAGTTTTTGTTAAGATAGAGACAGGTGAAATTGCTTGGATTCTGATGGCATTTTTATGAATGACAGTTATATTTTTATATTCTCTATATGTATAGATTTTAATATATATCATTTTTGTGCAGTTAATGCTTCCTGGGAAAATGTTATTTTAAATCAATATGAAACCCTCAGCAACAAGTGATAGTAGGAAATACTAAACAGTAGCTAATTAGATTACAGCTATTTGCAACAAAATAATGTATACATTTGAAATCAGAGTTCCTGTCTAGATGCACATTTTGTAAAGTATATATTCATTAAAGCTCTTACTAAAGCATCAGAAAACTGCACCTATGAAAAAAGATTTTGTTAAACAATTATTTAAATGTTAAATTGTGTGTCTAATCACATGTTAGTCCATGCATTTCTTAGTACAAACTTTTTGTTTTCTTTTTTTGTTCTGTCTTTTTATTAGGTTAAATTGAGAAATATCTAGTACTGTGAGACTTGTCTTTCCCATGCATGATTTAATAAATATTTGAATAGATTTATAATTTTATCTAAGTCTCATGAGATTTTTACCTGTATTTCAAATATGCAAATGACCATATAAAGAACCATCAGTGTGCTTCCACTATTTCCTGAAAACATGCCTAAGTTATCTTTCTTAATTCCTTTTCCTCAGTATGCACATGATTTCAGTTAGCATTGCCATCCTACCATGGTACTCCATGAAACAGTCAGAATAAACTCTGCTTAGAATACTTTGCACTTCATACATCAAAGTGCAGTTGAGCTTGACCACTTTTACAGAAAGGGAACAAAAAGCTGGAGGTAGTGACAAAGTTCCTAATTATATAAATGGCACAGGATTAGACCACTAGTGGATTCTGCATGTTGGAGTTTATACGTTGTATTAAAACTTGTTAATGATTGAATTTTTAAAAGCCAGATTATCATGAGAAGAAAAATTCTAATATTTCAGCCAATAGATTTTATTATTTGGTGCCAAAACATATATTAACAGTTATCTATTGAGTTGACCAACAGCAAACTCCCCTACCTTTTAAGAGCTAAAGATACAGGCAAAACATAAAATTCCCATAAGTTTACTAACTTCTTAGTATGCTTAGATAGAAGCAATGCCCTGTCAGATACAACATAATATTAATACTACGTGACAAATTATAATTCATTGTAACATGTCGTGATGAGCCAATAAAATACAATTTGTAAATGTGTATTACCTATGGCAAACTAAGTCCTGTCAAAACTAATGAAAATTAAAATATTTGCATGTCACTAATGAATTTATTTTTGTGCTGTTTCTTTCTGACACATTGGGGTGCTGATAAGGTAAGTCTATAAACTATTTCTGTCTAAAGAATTGGAATATAGAGAAAGGTCAAAACAGTTTGGAGAAAGTTGGAATTCATGAAAGGGAGGCACAGGATGAAAATGTTGCACTTGGCTGGCTGAGGTCACATATGACATGGCATAACCTATACACCTGCAGTGAGATGCTATTGAGTTTCTCATATCATGCCTGAATACTGTCTTCAGAAACATTGTTGTCAAAAGAGATTCAGCTGAAATAAAATGTTGATTAACAGACAGTGACATTTTCCCATGAGTAGAACCTGTGGCAGTTCTACATCTGGCTGGTATTTGGAAGACATTTCAGCTATTTTTCAAGTTCATCTCTAGTTGAAGATGACTAATGTGCTAACTATAAAGGGTTGCTGGAAGCTAAGCCCTGGGGCTGCTTGAGAGCATAACTTTAGCTCATAGTTAATCTGACCAGACTTCCAAGTAAGGAACAGGTATAGGAAATGGTTTCTGAATATTATGTGCTTGGGAAGATCAGCATGCATGCCATCAAATCTGACTACTAGAAGTCTTTGCCTACTTCCTAAAATTTAATTCTCTGTCACTCTCTTCTAAATCCTCTAAAACTTCATGCCTAAACTCATACGCATATTGGTGTGAACACTTAAGCTGCTCCTTTTTTTGCTTAAGTTCCAGCCAGCGTTGCTTTTCTATGTGCTTCATATCATGCTTTGCTGTTTTCCTCTAGCTTTTGTGTGCAGATGAGGTTAATTTTCCCTACTAAAATATATTTACTAAGACATTTCTTCTACATTTCTTGTGCCTAAAGGAAATAATAAAAATTAAGAATCATAGTAATAATCACTAAATATTTTCTACACATATGTACACAAACACACACATACACATCTACAAATATATACATACATATATCCATTATAACTGCTTTACAAATCAAAGATCTCTTATCTTCCAAAGGAGGGAACACAGTTTCCAGAGATGACTTGATAATTCAGCTGCAGAGCTTTTTTAAAGTAGGGAAGCTGAGTTGCAGGTCCATACTGTGCCTGGGATCTTTCCAGGATATGGTTCATGAAAAGGATTGGTCTTCCCAGGAAAGGGCCTAACCAGCAAATCATTACATACACAAAGTGAACGATCTAGGCTGGAGGTGCCATGCCACTCACAATCAGGGAGGATAAAAGTATTAAACCTTCAGTTAAAACATATGAATTTCCCACTTGACATTTGAATCTGATCTTCCCTAGTGTGAAATTTGATTGGTTAAAACATGGAGGTCCAAAATATTAGAATGTGAAAATCTTTGACATACCTCATGTATTCTTGTCTTGGTCATCTTTTTTATCTGATGTTACAAGTAGGGTCGCAAAACTAATTTCACAAAATCCCTTTCTAAGCTTAATAATTGTGCACACATTTGAATAGTATTCTGAATTCTTGGTAGCTGTCTGATGTATACCTTTGTGGAAGAAGTTTTGACAAAAGTTTTCAGCTCTATATCTATTATAAAGCTGATTTTGATAAAAGGGCATTATATACCTAGTACACACATGCAGAGTAAATTATTTTCTTTGCTTTTTAGTCATAGAAGAGAGTCTTTCAGAAGGATTTGGAGAAAGACTAATTGATGTTCTGTTTACAGCAATCAAAGTAAGAAACAACCTTGTGGTAATTAATTGATCTCTTCTCTGTGGTGACCAGCAAAAGAACCCAAAGGAATGGCCTGAAGTTGTGCCAGGGGAGGTTTTGGCTGGATATTAGTAAAAGGTTCTTCACTTAGAGGGTGGCTGGGCACTTGAACAGATCCCCAGGGAAGTGGTCACAGCATCAAGCCTTAGACAGTTAGAGAAGCATTTGGACAATGCTCTCGGGCTCATGGTGTGACTCTTGGGGATGGTTCTGTGCAGGGCCAGGCATTCGACTCGGTGATCCTTGAGTGTCCCTTCTAACTCAGTTTATTCTATTATTCTGTGATCTATTTGAGTTTAAAGATTAAATGAGAGTACAGAGAATCAGAAACTAAACATCAGTACTCTGTTATGGTAGTGAACAGAAGTTTGAACTGAACCGAAATTTAAGGGAGGAGAATAATCAGTTTAATTATAAGCCAAATGAGCGACTCTTGATGAGCAAAATATTGGAGAGCTTGTCTAAGTAATGTTAAAGTAATTTATAATCAAATTAATGTTTAATTTATTCTTACACATGACACAAAAGCTTTTTTTCTTCAACTAACCCTGACCATTATCACCCCTAAAAGAGAAGATGAACACTGCAAACTGGACTGGATCAGACCCACCAGTGTATAAGACTGTCTAAATGCTCTGAGCACTTCTAAGGAAATGTTTCAGAGAGCTCCTCTCATGAGTGTGAACTTCCTTGTAACCATTAGTCAGTGTCACCAAAACAAAAATTTTGACAAGATTTAAATTATTTTGTCCTTAATCAGGCAGAGTCATCAGGAAATCAAGGCAAAGGAAGCATGAAAATGCATAAAATGTACTGATATACAACCAAATTATTTGACTGTAATTAGATTTTTATTCCTACTGAAATTCCTTGTGTTTTAATATTAGACTTACAATGGGACAAATGTGTTAATGTTCATGATCATTGATCTTTGCTTCACTGGAACAACAGCTATGGTAAGAAATCTATGAAAATGCATAACATCTAAAAATTTTAACTGAAAATTAAATTTCCATTCATAACATCACAACAGATTACCTATAATTTCTGCATATAAACGTTCCAGAGTTATGTCCTGACAGAATAAGACTTAGAGTGGAGAAAAGACCCTAGAGCTAAGTAATAAAGAGATAAAAATTGAGATATACTATTGAAAGTCTAGTAGAATTTTAACTATTATGACATCAATAACATATCATGGAAAAAGATTTCCTGATTAAAAATTTCAAGTGCAGTGTTTAGAAAATTTACAAGGTACAGATAAACAGGGTTTAGTTTGAGGGTTTGTTTTGTTGTGGTTTTATTTTTATTTTTTTAAAATAAAGTCTCCCTAGTGAAATGAAGCTACTTTTTATTCTACAGCAGATATCTTGTTACCTGTAAATTTCTAATTGGAAATAAAATGCCTTTATATTCACCACATAAATATTCATTCCTATAAATTTTTGGGGGAAGACAGTTGTAATATTATGAATGTATAATACCTAAATCTGTTAAATTGTGATTGGTTTCACTATATGCAACTGATTTATCCTACACAAAATTAAGCAATGTAACTTCCTTACATTGCTATTATACTGAAATTGAAATGGTTATTTACCATCACCATTTACTGTAGGCTGTAGTATATCAATGGCCAACACTTCTAATTCCTTTGCAATGCACTCTGGTTTTGGCTGGGAAGGAGTTAATTTTTGTCCTAGTACTTGACTGTTACTAAACTACAAGTGCCATTTCATAGAATTTACTTTATTTTGCAATTACTTAGCTAAGTCTGATGAAGAAGAAAAATGAGATCTATAAAAATAAGTGGAAGTGTTTCTTTTAGGATAACTTGAGAAATAATCTATACTGAAATAGAACTATAGTAAGAACTTCCAGCATAAATAAGGACTTCTTGCAACATAACCATAGAAGGCATAAAATAAAGCAAAAGAAAAAAAATGAATAAATTATAGTATTTAATAAGATGAAGAAGG
>VWYI01012402.1:2584-26263 GCA_013399455.1 Anthoscopus minutus | reverse complement strand
TGAATATTTCTCAAAGCGTATTTGAATTTAACATTTTGCTAACGGTACTGCCAGGAAACATGTTTTATAGAATACTGAAAAAAAATAGGAAATAATAATAAAAAGAAACATGAATATGTCTAAAGCAGAAATGTTATTTTGTAGGAGCGATTGATTAATTCAGTTGTGTTCAGCTACATGCATTGATTTAGGCAATATATTATTTTATGGGTGCTCGATTGTGTGCTTCCTATGGCTTCTTAGTAGCAAGCCATATTTTCATATCTATTTGTACAAGCTGTGTATCCATGTTACCTACGTAGAAAAATCTTCATGAAACATTTAAAGTCCAGAATACTTCCATTTTGGGTAGAAAATCATTAAAATGAATTATAGAAAATTTAGAATTATAGAAGATTTAGTTTCCCTTATCATCACATGTAGCAGTCGACGATAATAGCATGCTAAAGCAATAATAAGAATGGATTTCCTGGAAAACCAACTTCTGTCAAATATGCAGTACTATTTATTTAAATGAATATCTAGTTTCTTGATTCAGATTAAAATCCTAATAAAAAAGTAACAATAAAGTAGTCATTAATTTTAAAGTTAGGGAGAGCACCACTTCATTTCCAGTTAGGAGAAGATAATTTTGGATTTTTTTTCTGTACATTTTTTCCCCAGAAGATATGTGGAAGGAAATATGCTTGCTTTTATTTTTTAATTTTTAGACTTGCACAGAGCCAATTCTTTCAGACTTGAGGATGGATTCAGATCTACAAATCCCTGTTTCCAAAAAATACCATCTATGAATGATCACCCTGTATAATTTACTATTATTATTCTCCATTTTTGTTTTCCTTGTCTGGATTTTTTTGAGGTAATCTTAACATTCCTTGATGAAGTTCTTCCAAGTCATACACCCGAAAAGGTTTGTTTTGTGTACAGTCTGAACCTTTCATTCTGAGTACTCTTTTCTAGGGAGAATAAAGAGGTACAGCTTAATTTCTGGTTTTCAGAATGGCCTCTGATGTTTATGTGAAGATTTATTGCACATTTGATACTGTGCAAACACATTCTTGTTTGTACATAAAGCTCTCATGAATAAAAATCTACATTTATGTGATGCAATTGCAAAAGTTCAACTACAGAACTGATGGCCTTTAGCTTAATAAACTATCATTTTGAATGCTGTCAGGCCTCATTGCACTTTGTACATCAAACCAGGGAATGGCTGACCTAATCAACCACAACAGGACTAAGACGATGAAGGAATATGAGAAGTGGGCTTGAATATACAGATAAAGAGGTAGGGAAATTAAATAAATAGTAAACTGAAAAGAAGCTAAAAGCAAAGTCTTTCTGATTATATCTCAGAAGTCATACTCATTTTGAAAAACAGCATTTTGGCCTTAGAAGTAATGCAGACTTTGGTGAAATTATTACACATTCTGTATCTTGTCCTCGTGACCCTTCTTTTGCAAGCATAATATGAAGCTGTTAATTAAATAGCTGGGGATTGTACATCGTAAGTTGATTTACAACATCAGGAGGTGCATGAATTCCTCACTTTGCCCAGCTCAGCCAATTTCAAAGTGGTTTCCTTTAATCTTCATTTCCTGGAATTTCACTCTAGTTCTTGCTAATATTTATGGCAAGCTGCCTGTGGCAGTGATGGGTTGCCACACCTTTTGAAGTATATAATATAGACTTGGCATTTGTGATTTCTAGAGTAGAGATGTCCCCTTAGGGAATTTAGATAATTCCCTAATATGTGTACATGAAATTAATAGCTATTGGATATCAAAACACAGATGCAATATTAGTTTGAAATTATCTAGGGTATTAGTATTTTATTCAACAATTCAATAATGTTTGACATAAACTGTTGCTATTTTATTTAAAAAAATGTTGTGTATAAAAATAGGACATGTATGAGAAAAAACAATACGGCCTATTAGGTGTCTACTGAAAGAATTTATTAAAACTTTTAGTGGCCCTGCTCTTTATACAGATTATTTGGAAATATGCATTTCCAAATTCCATGTTTAATTTTTTAGTGAAAAGACACTATTGCTTTACTGGATATATTTTGACAGAATATTTCCCCCTAAAATAATAATAACGATAATAATAATAATCATCATCATCATCATCATCATGATCATAAAGGTGTCCTACTATTTGCAGTGATGTTGAAGTAAATCTAACCGGTTCTATAAAAAAACTTGTATGCAAGCAAATTTAATTAACTACATCAGGTTTCATACTGAATTGTTTGAATGCCTCCACAGAAGTACTCTGAATCAGCCTATTAAGGAAAATCAGCTTTGCATAATTAGGCAAATACTTTTGTAATTGGAACACAAAAAGATGCGTCCTTTCCTATTTACGGTGTCTGATAAATCCTCTGCTAAACTCCTGTATTAAAGTCACATTGAATTCTTTTTCTCGCTCATTTCCAAGAGGTGTAGGACTACCTATTTATTATAAACATTCAAGACCATTTAAAAGTACATGAGGCAATATATTCCAATATTCCTTTGTTTCTTTATTTCTCTGTATGTTTTGCTTTAACTACATCAAGGTCACTTAGTTACTTTACTGTTTATTGCACTTGTGTTTAATACGGAAATTATCTCTTAATGGCCAAGCAACACAATAGACACCACAGTGTCTGAAGGTTAATTGTGAAAAAGGATAGAATTTGCTACAGTGATTTTTAACATCAAAGCAACAATAGTCCCAGCTCAATACCTGTAGTTGTGCATTCATTCAATTTCCCCACATATTGTTGTGATGAGACATAGAAATAAAGAAGAGGAAATGAAAGCTTAATGGCTTGGGATGGAGGGGAGGAGTTGCCAGATTTCAGACCAGGCAAAATTCAGTAAGCTGATATGGTGCCACCTTGCTGTACTCTATAACTGACCGCCTTGCCAATAGCAGTTCAAATGAGTGTTAAAGGGTGTCCATATTTATAAAAAAACCTAAATGTGACCAAACATTGCCCTGAATGTGGATTGATATCTACTATGCAGATGCCTAAAGTATAGATGCTTCGCATGTTTTTAAATGTGTAGCTTAGTTAGGCCGTTCTTTCAGTATTTTGAAATGTGTATTTGTTTCCAAAGCAGTTCAAACTATTAATGTTACAATTCAGTATGAAAAGCATCAAGCTTGCAATGATCATGTAAGCTCCAGAAATGAAAGCAACATAGCCATGACAACACAACCAAATAGCAGAGACATGGATGTACAATGTCCTGGGGATATCCTTAGGAGCCCTAAGCTCCTTCCTCTGCACAAGGATTCACTGGGCTACAGTAACACACCAGCTAGCTTAGCATTTCTGCCCTGTGTTATATGCAAAATGAAACCTGGGCCCTTACACTTCAAAATTAATGCAGCTGTACAGAGGTTAGTGAGATTGTGGTGCAGTGAAGATACAGGTTATTGTGAGGAAACGTGATTGCATCAGTGGGAAACTATAGCTAAGGCCATGGTCCCTTTGGATTTTTTTTCAGCTCTGTCTCTCTAAATCATCTTGGTGTTTCTGGAAGTTGATGGCAATTTTCCAGAATTTCTAAAATCATATCAGCCTTGATAAAATAAAAATCAGGTCAAAACAAAAAATTCAGAATATATCAACATATTTAACACATTTGCGAAGAAAGTCAAGCTCTCTTCTCAGCAACCGCATCAGAAATAAACTTGATTGTTAGTTCTTCAAAATAACCCCCTCATCTTTTATTTAAAGGTTGCTTGTAGGCTCATGATGTTAGGGTTAACATAATTTCATATGAGGCTATTAAGATTTCTGAGCTCAGTCTTTCATAGTCAATATTGCTGAGCTCTGTGTTTGTAACTAGAGACAGAGCTGGGCTTCTTGATCTCGTCCAAAGGGTAATGACTTATTTTAGAAAATATGACCATGAATACCTATAAATTTGAGAGTTTACAGTATTGATAATTTTATTAAAAATTTAGACTGAATAAGACCATATTTGGTGCAGGGATTAGGAAAGCTGAAGGTTAATGTCACAGCTCTGAGCTAACCCTGACATTTGCTAGTTTCTTTGGGTTGCCCGCTTCCTTCCTTTCTTCTCTTCCTTCCATTTGTTCTTTTCCTCCCTCCAAACTGTGGGAGTCAGGAAGAAGGCTGTATGTTTATGAGTGACCTGATCACTTATCTTTGTCAGCTGTAGTCTTGGGATGGAGTGTTGAGGGGTGGTGAGAGCAGAGCAACTGTAAAGTAAGCCATGTTCATTCCTCAGTTCAACATACAAGTAAAAAAATATATTTCCAATTAAAAAAATTCCAAATGGTATGTGAGGTATTAAAACTCAACACTAAATACATTCAGATAGCAGAGTGAATTTCTTCTATTTGAATAAGATTTCATCAGAAGTGTGATGAATTGCAGACAGCACCAAGCTGGGTGTGAGTGTCGATGATCTTGATGGTTGATAAGCGCTTCAGAGGGCTCAGGACATGCTGGATCCGTGGGCTGTGGCACTTAGGGACACGTTTTAGTGGTAGACTCAGCAGGGGTAAGCTTACAATTTGACTTGATGATCTCAAGGTCTTTCCAGATCTAAGAAATTCTCTCTTTTATGTGATTCTATGAGTTACTTTGCCAAAGTATGGGAAGATGGAAAATAGAGATGCTTGCCAAACAGGATAAAAAGTGACACAGAAAGTTACTTTCAAGACAAATATTTTAGAGTCAAAACTCTGTTAAATTTGACGCTGTTAAATTTCAACACATTTTAACTCTGTTAAATATCAACACATTTCTGTGTTGAAATGACAATTAGAAAAAAAAATAAANTTAAATATCAACACATTTCTGTGTTGAAATGACAATTAGAAAAAAAATTAAAATATTTTAGGTATGATATTAAAAAGAATTGAAAGTACCCAGGAAATCACCTGAAATTACCAGGGAAGATGAACATCTGATGTCTCCTTATGATTATTTTAGAATGTGTGGGAATTGAAACATTGCTGTGTTGACTGTTTTTGAAGAAGTGTAATTCAATACAGAAATTTCTGATTTTCTGATGGTTATGTATTTATATTTGATATAATTTTCATAGTAAATTTGTGCCTTCTCTAGCTCCATCATCATGCTGTTTGTATGAATAGATATTGGTTGTATGGACAGATAATGAAAACTGAAAACTAAAAATAATGGAAAATATATTTCAAAACCATGTGTGATATATAGTCCTGTATACTTTAATACTTTAAAAAGTATTAAAATAAATTGATAAAACTTGGAGTTATATACAAATATAGATTGAAAGGAAAATACACCAGTTCTGAGTAGTCCAAAGGATATTTCTGCTATTCCTATTCTTGTCTCTTATAGTTTGTCTCTGGCAAAAATATGTAAAGTCTAAAAAATTTACTCCTACAAGAATTCTTAAGTGTCTATGAGAAATGTACCTTAGATACCATTTAATAAAATGTCTTAAACTGCTCATTCCAAAGAAGAAGTAATCATTTCATACACACATAATGGGACTTTATTCTTGCAAAGATATTACATAAAGCATTCCCAATGAAAGCATTTTTATTTTTCATTCATAATTTCAATTGTTTTGTGAAACTTTGTGAGATGCTACGTAAACTCAGCTCTTATTTTAAGAGTAATGGACTCTGATTTTAAGTCTATTTCAGGCAATTCCAAGACTCATTCATTTGAATAATTTTTTTTATGCAGCCCTAAATTAATAGAAATTGAAAGATCTCAGTGTTATAAGTTCATATCCCCAGAATATCTTCAGTGACTTATATTATTTCCTTATGCTAAAAAAAGGATTAGTACAGTGTTAAGTGGAGGGGAACATAATAGAAAACACTCTGGATGTAATTTTTGATATAAAAAGAGTAACCTGTCTTTACAATATAATCCATTAATTTCCTACATAAATGATAAATACCTTGAGTGTGATCAAAACCTTTAAAACTGCTAATTTTTATATGAATATTAAAGCAATTATAATCCTAGCTTTTGGCATTTCAGAAATGCTATCTCCCTTACATAGTCTGATGTAGTAAGAGACACATACAAAAATTAATCATCTAAGATTGCTGAACTATCAACTCAGTGAAATTTTTTTCATTAATGTTGCAGTTATATTTTCTCAAAAGCTGAATTGTTTTTAATGCCTACAATGTAATGCAGGGAAAGATCTGATTTAGAGATCGAGGAAATTAAAACTTTTGCTCATTGTGTCCTCTGAGAAAACACATCTGTCACAATGTCAGATTCAATCACTTTCTCAGAACAAAGTTATCACTCAGATTCAATCACTTTCTCAGAATTCAGTTATCACTGAGGAAACAATAGCATTATTTTTATTTCAATACTTTGTGGTCATAAGTTTTGAAGTGTCTATTGAATTTAACTAGGGGAATTATTTTGCCTTATTTGGAATTTGGAAAAGTGCCAGGGAATCAAATATTTGGCTTAGCAGAACAGTGTCAGTTGTTGTAGACTCTAGAGAGGGTCACTGGCACCTCTGTGGTCAATTTGTCATCAATTTAAGATTCCAGGAACAAAAACGTTCCCACTTCCCTTTTTTCCCAGATTTGATGACAGCTGTTATCTCTCTTCCTAGAGTACTTTGAGCTTAATTTTGCTGGGAATGTTTTCTTCCTGCTCTCAAACAGATCTGCAAAGGTAAAGTGCACTCGCAACAGATTTGGTATATTTCTTTCAATATGTGAGATGAGTCCTGTGCCTTAGATGATTGCTCATTTTGGGATAACTTGACTGTGGACATGATTTTCTGGGCCTGAGAAAAATTCTCAGCCTGTCAGTGGCTGAGGTGTTCCCGAGGGAAAATCCATTGGGAAAACTCTCTTTCAAGGACTGCTTTTTGTAAATAGAGTCTGGTTCTCAAAATAAGATAGCACAGATGTTCTGAATGTGTTTTCTCTCTTGTTCCACCGGTGGGACCAGAGGTGGTTCCTTTGACCAGTCCTGTTAACCTGTATCGGACACTTTATAAAAAGGTTTGCAACTCCCAAATGAGGCTTCTCTGCCTCAAGGAAGAACCTGTCCATGTGTCCTGAACTCTTTTTCGTGCATCACAGTGACATTGACTGTATTTTAAGTGCTTTTTATTTGCATATGGAAACTAAATCAGTTGTACTTAAATGTAATACCAGAGATTTTACCAGTGTCAGTACACTTTTCTAATGCATAATATAGTTTTGGTGTGCTATAGGTGTGGTATTTTGGATTTCACACGGACATTTTGAGGTACTACAGACTGAAGTACATATGCCTTAGGGAGCAGAAAGACCTGTCCAACCAACAGTAAAAACTACACCTGAAAAATGGTACAATTGATTTCAATACTGCAAAAAGCTGGATAGTATACAAGAAAAAAAACCCCTCAGCACTATCTCCGTAATAGAAAAAAACCAAAACCTGATTGATTTTTCATGGTCACTTTTCTCTTGGATTCTTTTAAGAAGGCAACTCTTGCTTTGTGGCAAATTGAAAGAGTGTATTAATATGGTATGACTATGTTATGAGACAGATTGGAAAAGAGTTCTGCAGAGTAATTTCAGCCAGAATGTATAAGGCAGAAAAGCAAAGTGGACTTTTATTAAAAAATAGATTAGGACCCTTTCATTTCCTCTTAGCAAGATTTGTTGCCCAGTATCTCCAAAGACAATTTTAGTTTGAGCATAAAGTAACTGGTACTTCACTTTTCAAGGGATCAGGTTTACTTTTGAGGGAAAGTTTCATATTAGTCACTCAAGGAAAGCAAGGTGAAAGGCAGGATGCCTATGTGAGAGGGGATCACCTAATACAGAAAGTAGTTCATGAAAGAAAGAAGGCATTTTATAACCATAACTCCAAAGTTAGGTTAGTTTAGGTTTCATGTTTCTTTCTGGCTTTCATCCAAACCCTGTGACTGAATGTTTATTTACCCACTACATCTGAGAACCGATTTTCATATTCTGTGTGAAATGAGACCTACTGAAAATTGCTGTATCATATGCACAATGTGATGCTAAGTTCCTTGTGGATATCTTTTAAAGCTTATATTATTTTTTATTCATTTTTCTGAGGTCCCTTGAAATAATCTTTTTTCTTGCATTCTGATTTTTGCAAGTCAGTCCTGGTCCTCATTTCATATTTTTTTCTTTATATGCCTGATTATTTCAACAATTACTGTTCAATGGTTTAATTTAAGTATCTTTGCCTCTGTTCCTCAAATCTAATTCTCAAAGATCAAAACTCAAGATGTGGTTGAAAACAAAAGCTATAATGTCTCAAGTGTAAAGCAGGTAAAGAAATAAGAACACTGAAATAATTTAGGTTAAGCAATCTTTATATAAGCATTTTTCTGTGGCTTGAGTTTTGCCATTGTGCATATCCTTTGTGATGCCAGCAATTGTGTTGTGAGACCATAATGGATTTACCCAATAACTAAACCATCATATTTTAAAGAAAAGGCATAATACTGTAAAACTTTATAAAGGAAAAGGGTACTTTTAAAGCCATTATGAAATAAAGCAATGCTGTTGGTTTATTAGGGGTCCTGCAGTAGAGGTAAATTATTTTGAAATATTGCATGTATTTTTGTGCCTAATTCATTTACAAAGTGTGCCTAATGGAAGGAAGAAGGTCATTAGATTTCTGCTCCACGGCCCATGGAAATTTTGCAGTTTCCTGAGTATGCAGCCTATTCTCTACACACTCATCCCGCACATTTATGTCCTTGTTACTCACTCAAGATTTGTAATGCTAGCTAAGATACAGCAAACCATTAATCAAAGATGTCTTTCATGCTTAGTATAATGCAGGTCTATCTGGATCTTTAATCTGTTAAATTTCAGCTGGAATTTACATTTTTCCATCTAAACTTTGTGAAGGAGAAAAAGTTTAGTATGTTTTCAAAAGCACAGTAGGAAATTTTCACATCTGTAGGTGTGCACACAGCTAGAACGGAGTAAATTTGTGGGAGTTGTATGTCTGTTCTACAATGCTATAAAGAGTCGGGCACTCTAGGAGGTAAACTTTCAGTGTGAATTTATTCTTTCAGAATTTCTTTTAGAAATATTTATTTTCTCTCTCATAAGAGAAACCACATAACTCTCATTCCACCTCTCTTCTGTATGTTCAATATAAAGCCTTCAATAGAAGGACAGATACAGATAGAAAAAAATAAAACATGGTTTTCTCCTGCATATGAAACATATATTCACTTTGATATGATTTCTATAAAAGTATCTATAGAGCAGGGGAGAAGAGAAAAATAGAGAAGAAATGCAGTACAAATTTGATCAGATGGGTTTGAAATTAAGCAACTAATGAGCGTTTTGATTTTATATGCAAATGCATCTGGAATGCTTGGAGCTATGCCTGGGAATATATGATGAATCAGTTGAGAGTTTATGGATCAGGATTATCTGGCAGACCAACATGGATGGTGTTGCAATATCTCTTACAGATTGCCTGGTCAAGAAAATAAAGTTGATGGGGTCTAGTTAACTCAAAGAAGCCTTATATTCACTGCCACTGGCTATTAGGACTGTTTCTTATAACTCTAATATATGGTGGAGGGACACCAGAGCAGGACACAAGTGAGATTTCTGGAGTATACTGATACTAGCACGAGGAGCTGATGAAAGCAGATATTCTGCTTGACCTCGCGCTTAAAAACAAGGAATAAGTGACATTAGAATGCATTAGGCTAAGCTGAGAGTTGATGTTATTGCAAAGCTGCTCTTGGTTAACTTTATCATGTCATGGAGCTTTGGAGAGGTTCCTGAGGATCAGAAGAAAACAAATACCACTTCTGTTTTCAAGAAGGTCAAAATCAAGGTTCTGGAGAGCTGTAGTTTGTCATGTTAATCTCTTCTAAAGTGATGGAGAAAATAAACCTGGAAAATATTTTCAAACATGTGAAGGGTAAGGAGGTGATTGGGAGGAGTCAGCAAGGATTTATGAAGAGGAAATTATGTTTAATGAATGGGATTGTTCTCTATGATGAGAAGCCTGGTGTGGTGACAGATGAATACTTGATGCTATTTATCTCATTTTAAAAAGGATTTTATTCCAGTATCCCATAAAAGCCTAATAGAGAAACAGCTGGATATGTGGCCAGATAGGGAGAGTGACTGAAAACTGGATTGAACTGATTGTGACAGTCACATGAAGTCCAACTGCTTGAACTGACTAGATTCCAGTTTGTAGCGAGTGCCCACTAAGTTGGTCTATGATTCCATTTCCCCATGGGACAGCAGACAGAATAAGATGGAGAACAATCAGCAGGTAAGATAGGGCAGTTTTATTACAGTGAAAGAAAATAAATAAACCAGAATCTGCACCTGTATGAGCCAAAGAGAAAAAAAGGTCAATCTCTGCTTCTCATCAGCAGCGATGTTCGGACACTTCCTGGGAAGTAGAACTCCAGCTCATGTAATGATTTCTCTGGAAGACAAACATTGAAGAGTCACAAATGCTCCCCTTCCTCCTCTCTCCCTTAGCTTTTATATCTGAGCTGACACAATATGGTATGGAATATCCCTTTGGCTAATGTGGGTCGGCTCACCTGGCTGTGTCCCCTCCCAAGGTCTTGCCCACTCCCATCCCTTTGGGTGGGGGAAGGGATGTCCAAGGAGCAGCACTGCTCGGCAGCAGCCAAAGCACTGGTCTGTTATCAGCACCCATCCAGCCACCAATGCAAAGCACAGCACTGTGAGGGCTGTGAACTTCACCTCAGTCAGACCCACTAACACTGGAAACCAGTTTGTAAGTCTGTTCCTAAGGTGTCAATACTGGTCCCTCTACTGTTTAACATCTTTATTAATAAACTGGATGACATGAGAGAGCCCATGTTCACCAAGTTTGCTGTAATATAAAACTGGGAGGAGTGGCTGGTATGTCACTATTGTGTTGCCATTCTGATGATTCACTCAACATGGTTGGAGAAATGAGCAAACAGGAATCTCCTGAAGTTCAGTGAGGAAAACTGCTAAATTCTGCATCTGAGCTGGAAAATCCCTTCACATTAGTGCAGGCTGGGGGACTTAAAGGAAATGACCTGAGGATCCTTGTGACCCAGCTGAACATCAACCAGTAATAGGCCCTCACAGAAAAAGGTGAGCAGCACCCTTGGTTTCATTAGGGACAATGTTGCCTGCAAACTGGGGGAGCTGATCCCTCTCCTCTTAGCACTGCTGAGACACACCTGGAGAGCTGTGCCCAGCTCTTGACTCCCCAAAGAGAGAGAGGAGCATATTGGAGCATGCCCAGCAAAAAGTGAGGAAGATGATTAAGGGCTTGAGGATCTCAGATAACAAGAATAAATCTGTGAATATTTATCCATGAAAAAGCCCAGGGGGAATCTTATAAATGCTTTAAATTGCTGTAATTTATACTTCAACACAAACTATATATGTAACATTTCAGTCTCCTGTATGGACTAATTTTTGAAACAAAAGACAAAGAAGAAAAGGTGTATAGATTCATATTATGCCACAGATCACATAGGCTTGAACCTGTGTTTTCTACAAATTGAGACTGGAAAGAGGCCAGAAATGGACAAAAGGAGGAGATAGCTAGATGTTTTCAGCAAAATGAATGCTGGCTGGTTCTGTTGCCAGGGCTGATGAAGGTGAATGTGGAGAGCTGGTTGAAAATGCCTGCTTTTACACAGCTGGAAACTTCGTGGTCCATATGGTGGCAGAATTACTTACCAAGTATGACTCAGGTGGCATGATCCTGTGAAAGGCAGGAGTGAGTTGAGTAGAATTAGGTTTTTGTACAGCTGGTTTTGGACCTATTTGCATATTTTGAAGCATATTTGACTCAAGTGACTGAAGTGCTTCAGACTATCATCAAAAAAACCTGTTTGTGGATCCTGAAAGGTCCACAGTCTTTGACTTAGTGATAAATTGTTGGGCCTTATTAGAAATGTCAATGCTTCTGGAGAGGAGACTCAAAGTGGTTTTCATTTAAATAACATAGCTTAGATAGCAAGTACTGAGGCTGCATTTATGTACCTCGTGATAGCTTGACACCTACATCCTTTCTATGTCTTTTAAGATTTCTCAAGTATATTAATAACTAAATATGCACACTCATTTTCATGATTATTTAGGCTGGGATCTATGACGCTGTCTTTTTCTTCCACTTGAGCCAGTACTAAGTTCTGCTTTTCAGTTATTTTCACCTTAGCCTTCATACTCAGAAATGTCTTGATCCAATAAATCCCCCTGGAAAGAGTATTATCTATCCATGTTGCAGTGTGCTCCGAATCTGGTGCTTTTGAAGAGCTACCAACCAAATCTCTTTCCCTCTCCTCACTGGACAGCTTGCCTCTTCTGCTCTTCAGGAATGTGTATTCTGTGTAATCAGAACCTCCATCATTAGCAGGCCTGAAAAGCAGTCTGGCAACATGGAAAATAACAAGGAGAACACCATATGCAAGAATTGTTTTATTAAATGTATTATTTTAAATTATAGTGTATAAACTATATTAAAAATGTATTTACAATTTTTAGTGAACAGTATTTGTCAGATTACTATACCATTAATAAGTCTGAAATGGTTAATTTCTATGTTGCTGATAAATTTATCTCCATTAAATTTGAGCCTTGAGAAGATACAACTTTTATTGATTTGACTGCCATGTTCTTTCTTTTTAAATCTCTCTGTACATTCCTTCCAGCAAAAGTCCTTTTTATTTAGTAAAATCCTCTAGTTTTTTGTTTTTGTCACTAAACTCTTGATTACTAGGTCTCTTTCCACCTGACCAGGTTGCATAACCTTCTCTCTCCTGCACTGAAATGCCTAATGCATCTTGATTTTCCAGGTCAACACTCTTTCTTTTGCCACTATAGTATAAATCCTCTTCCAAAGCCAATGGTCCATCACATTCTTTGAATTTATTCTTCTTTCAATTATCCTGGGGAAAGAAAAAAAAAGAAAAAACCAAAAAGAAGCAAGAAGTAGAGGACCTTTATTGTTTATAAACTTTTAGAGATTCTCAGTGGGGCAGAGAAAAGAAGAGTGAGAGGCAAAAAAAGGCTCAAAGCCGCAGCTACTCATACTGCCCATGAAACTCCATGATGCAGTGATGGGTCTTGAATCAGGACCACCTCTAAACCCATGGTTCTTCACCTTGGTAGCCACCTGGCAGATGGCTGTGTATCTGTGCATAAGCAGGGTGGAGGACATAAGAAATTTGGCTCAGATTTAAATCTGAGAGGGAACATAAACGACAAGTTTACATTCCAGTTATACAAACTTTAATATCGTTGAAAAGATGTGCAGATTCGGAGTATGCCCCAACACTAAATTAATGCTCCTCCTGTTTCTTATTCAGCATGTGTTCAGATGCAGAAACAAAATGTACTTCATTTGAAATCCTCTACATTTCAGTGTTCCTTTCCCTTTCCCTCTCTCTCATGCATATTTACTGTTTTTTCACTTGATCCATGTTTTTCTTCAAGGCATTTTCTAGGTTGCCAGCTAGGTCTGTCACAGGTTGTATATTGAGATAAACATCGTGCAGTACATTTTTCATTACTTTTTCCTCCTCAAAAAACAGCACCAAAAATTACTTCTCTCAGAGATGGATTAGGCCTTTTAGTTACCAGCAAAGTCTTTAACAGTTCCCATCTAGGAATAAATTCCTGAAACCAGTTTTCTGTCATAGACGTCACTCATTTCCATAGATACAGCAGTCTATAAGGCAGGGTGAAATTTTCTCCTGTGTATGCTCTGGTGCTATTACAACATTTTAGGAGTTTCCTGAACTGGAGATACTCTTCTGCCTGAATCATCAGGCACTTCAGTTTCTCTTCTTTCTCAAGACTTGTCTTTTCTCCTTGCCATCTCCATGTGTCAACGACTGTTGGCTGTTCTGAATTTCCTAAATTGCTCAGAGCTGCAAGCCTTCTTCCTTTAATTTTTTTAATAATTATTCTTTTTTCAGCTTACTTTCTGCAGCATAATGTATTATCCTGTGCTCAAACGTCAGAACTCTGTGGACTATTACTGTTATTTTAATTTGGCAGATCACCTCACTAAAAGCATTTTTCACACTTTAGCCATGTTCATTCTCTCAAAGAGTTCACAATTTAATTAGAACAAGGCAAAAGAAAGAGCTTGTCTAAAAAGATTTGAGGAGAAACTGCTTTGAGAAAGGGACTGCAGAAGAGATGTAAATGAAGACCCAAATTTTTGGAAAGAAGGACTGGACAGTATGAAAACATATTGCCACAGAACGAGTAAAAAAAAGGAATAAGAAAAATCAATAAGAAAAATCAGCTGAGAAAATGAAAATGCATGTTTAGACAGAAACTCTAATGGAGTGAGAGCATTGTGGCTTTATATTGCAGGTCAGTCATTGTGGAAAAAAGAGGAAAAGTGAAGACAATTTGATTAGCCAGGGTACAGCCAGACATTGGTAGGACTGTTGATAGATAACGTGGATAATGTAAGCATGGAGACAATGTCGATGGCTCATCACAGCCACTCCCTTCTCCCTTCTGCTCCCCCTTCAGATTCGCTGGTATAACTACACACACAGCCGTCCCTAGCCTGATTCTGTCAGAAGAATTTGTTTTTTAAAACCTACTAAAACACTTTTCTACGAGGATTTTACAAATCAAGTCATTCTGACAGAACTAGGTTAAGGAGCAGTTGTGCTTGTAGGTCGGAGAGTGCGGCTATCTTGTGGAAGGGAGGCAGGGTGTAGTTTAGTGCCTGTGTACTATGCAGGATAACATTTGTTAATTAGATAAGAATAGAATAATATATGATTAATATAAGAAATAAATATAAACTTGGGCAATTTCTTATTGCCCAATAAATGAAAAAAAATGTGTAAAGATCAAAACATAGAAGAAGATGATTTAAGAAGAGGACAGAACACTAACAATGACATGAAATCTGTGAGATTAGAAAGAGAAGGGAGATATAGAGCAGACCTTTTGGGAATTTCTGCATAGTATGTCTTTTGAGAGAAAATCAATGTGGCTGAATGTAAGAAGGGCCACCCTGCAACAAATACATGCAAATGGCCACTGCTAAGGTTAGAAAGGCAACTTCAGCAGTGACATGTTGAATTTTCATTTCTGCCATGCTGATGCTTGCTTAGCTGGTTTCAAAGGATTGTTTTAGAAAGTATTTATGAAAGAAAAATGGATGAAGAAATATGTCCTGTTGCATCTGCTGTCTGGATAGCAGCCCTGCGCTACATATCATGTAATGTGTGCACCCACCCAGCCATGACCCTGTCTTGTTTATCCACCCCACACAGTGTTCAGCTTTGCAATATTTGTATGTTCCATCAAGAAAGCAAAACACCTCGGAAAATGCTGATTCTGAAGATTTCTCAGGTGTCCTTTGGCAAGCTGCATATCTTCCTTATAACAGCAACATGTTAAGCTCTCACACGTATTCCCACTGAGGGCGAAGAAGGAAATCACAAATGCATCCTGATTTACAAGCTGTTATGCTAGGAAAGCACTTCTGAGACCTCCATCCTCCTTGATGTGCTGCATTCCTCCTTGTGCATCAAGACATAGGAGTGAGTCTAAGTTTGTTTATCTACTGGTGTCATTGCTAATAGAGAAGCAGAAGAAGTCATTTTTATCATCTGATATACTCCACAGCCTGTGTACAAAGTCCTTTACATATTGTATAACTCAGTTAAATCACATCCAACTCTTTTGGGGCTAATAAAACCACAAATCTTACCTGCAATTTTACTCTTTGCCAAGCTTATGTTTCTCTTTTTCTTCCCTGAGGTCCTGTAGCTGCTTAATAAAAAGGTCAAAACCAATATTTCCTAGCAACAATGAATATTTTCTTTAAAACAGCTAAGTATTTTTAAGTTAAACCATTACAAAGAAGAACAGTTCCCCTGAATCTGAAACCTCGGGAAGTCAATTAAGAAACAGAAATACTAGAGTATTGCTTTAGCATGAAACTTTAGGTTAGGTGTTTACTTAAATATCATGCTGAATTGGAATCTAAGAAAATCATAAGCTACAGAAAAGCCCCTACTTTTAATATCTAGTTAAGATAGCAATTGTATAGTCACTTTAAACCAAGCTAAACAGCATGACACAATCAATCCTACCCTCTGTCTCATCTCCAGACATGTCTTCCTACTGGACTTAAGGATTGACCTTGTTCAGGGAACTAATTTGAGTGAAAATAATTACCCAATATGTCTCATAGCCCTTCCATTTCTCAGGCTGTTTTCCAACCTAATTATTTTCTTAGTTCAGATTAGCATTCAGTGTGGGTGCAAAAGGGCAGCTGGAACTTGTGGTTCAGATTAGGGAAGAAAGCAAGCTTGTCTATGTAAAGTGAAGCTCTCACTTCACTTGGAGTAAAGTGGTTCTGAAGCTCTATCTACAGACATCTAAACCTGTATATCCACACCTGACTAGTGACATTTTTTGTTTGTTTTAAATCAAGAGCATCAATGCAGTTATCAAGTCCTTAAAATAAAATAAAATGTTCAAGGGTTTGGTACAAACATGCAACTCAGTTTTAAGCAGAGGAGAAATATGTATAATTTTACTGCAACAACTAAGAGTCTGCTGAGAGTTTTTTATGTAGTTTCTGAAGATGTTTTGCACATATCCAATAGACTATAATAGCTCTTTCTGAGGAAATAATTAGCTGATCTCAAGAGAAGGCAATGTCCATGTGGAAAGTTGTCTCTGAAAGGCACTGATTATGTTACGTCTCAAGAAAAGACTGACTAACCCTTTCCACTTCACAGTATTAGAGATGGAATACAAAGTTAATTATATAGACAATAAAAATTTGCTTTTCCAATTGCAAGAGCTTACAAGATAGCCGAGAGTCAGCTATACCTATGCAGCATTGAATCAAGAGGCCGTTGCATTTAAACTGAGATTTCTTTGATAATATTTCAAGGGAATTTAAGATGCTTACCTTTTTCTCTCTGGGCTGGTAGGTACCAGAGGCATGAATAATATGTTTTTGGACAATGACTGTGTAACTGATGGGACTGGCTGAAATTTTTAGACTTCAAGGTATAAGTAACCATGAAAATGAATGTCAACATAAAGACAATTGTAGAAGCTGACAAGCTTATCTCAGCTGCAATAGTTGGCATCAAAGCATTCACGTTATACCTAAGGGTAAAGAAAGCTTTCATTTCTTAGTGTTTGAGCATGCCCATGGGCAAGGAAGAAATATGGATTATATAGGTAAGAAATCTCCAATGATCCTGAAGAAGTAAAGGCAAGCAAAGGCCATGTGAAGACATCAACCCTGACCTATAGCACTTTTCTAAATTTCATTGTCTTTTGTCTCCTAGCTGGGCCAAGCTTGCAGCCAATACAATTACACGGACAAGCAATCATCAGACCAAGCCTATAATTTTCATTGTCCACTGTTGCTGCAAGAAGCCAGTAGAAATGAAGCACATTAAGTCATTGAACATTTCAGCTCTCTGATCTACAGTTGCTCTAGCCAGGAACTAAGGCATGGTTTAAAATCTGCCTCAGTGCCAGAAAAGATTGATTCCTTCAGGTACTTTCTAAGAGCCTGTATATGTCCACAAGGGGTTTTGTCCAGCAAAGCACTTGCACTGAAGTAGAGACATTAAGTTAAATAAGTACCTAAGTCTGTTGAATCAAGGCTAAAAGTGGCACTATGCATGTTGGGTTTAGTCTTTCATAAATTCTAGTAAAAATTTGACTGTAGCATCTCTGTATTTCAAAACTGTTTAATTAACAGACCTTCCTGACCTTTCAAATGAGAATTTGAATTACAGTGTCAATGATGTCTTTGTTCTTAGACGCTGATATAATGGAACCTTCTCTATTTTGAGAAACATATCAGCTTGCTTGCATTGCCAGAATCTATAAGGAGTTAACTAAATTGAGAAAAATCATACCTTTCTTGTGATGGAGATCTGCCAAACTGTGATATTCTCTTGCAGCTGGGCTTGGCTTCCTGGCAGGTGGTGAACACAAGAGAAGCTGGAGTTTTCCCTGGACTGTTCAGGTTGTTTGAATTTGTTCCAAATGGACATCAGACACCACCACTCAGGGTGAAGCCCAGCACTCTACTATATCTCACAGCATCATGTATAATGTCAATGGAGAAAACACACATATGAAACAAAAAGCAAACAAAGAAGATCAAGAGTTTAAAACAAACAGCTTTGCTCTTAATGTGGGGAGCTGAAGTCATCTACTATTTAATATTCATGGTGCATTTTAATAAAACAATGGCAGATTAAGACTCCAACTGCTAAAGAATAAATTTTATCTTAATTAAGTCAATGTGTATTTTTTAATAGCTAAAAACAAGGAGACACACATTATTTTTTATTATCATCTTCAGGCTTATCTATGTCCTTTGTCTCCTTTTTATTCTATCTCATGTTGTAATCCTCATGTAAACTCTGATAGATTATGTCATCAGATAGCAGAGAGATGCTGACAGATTGCTATCTGCATTTATCTTGTGTTGCTTTGCTTCTGCTACTGGAGTGGATATAAGGGATAATGAGCACCAGAGAATGCACATTTGCAGAAATCAGTGGTGTTAAGGTTCATGTCCAGCTAAAGAGGGAGAAGGGAAGGGAAAGGGAGAGGATGAGAGGGGAGAAATTAGAGAAGTGAGAAGGGAAAAAAAAAAGAAAAGAAAGAAAGAAAGAAAGAAAGAAAGAAAGAAAGAAAGAAAGAAAGAAAGAAAGAAAGAAAGAAAGAAAGAAAGAAAGAAAGAAAGAAAGAAAGAAAGAGAAAGAAAGAAAGAAAAGAAAGTAAGAAAAGAAAGAAAGAAAAGAAAGAAAGAAANTTTTTATTTTTCCCTTAGCAAATTCTGATAAGGAGGAGGCCTGGCTAGCCATGTTGTAGTTTATCTGGTGGATTCCACCTCCTAGCTGAAATGTTCTGAACGTGTTGACAAAATTATACTCAAGTTACTCTTCCTTGATTTTCTTCGGTTTATCCTCTGATTTTCGAGATTTAGCATTTTCAGGATAAATTAATTTCTCACCTTATCTACCAGTAAGTCTCATTTTTGGAAAAAGAAGAGAAAGAAAAAGAAAAAGAAAAAGAAAAAGAAAAAAGAAAAGAAAAAGAAAAGAAAAAAGACCCCCTGAAATATAGACAGAAGTATAAGCAACTTAAATCTATATATGATGCATTTTTAAAATTTCTCTCACTCTTTTGACATCCATGTCAGTGATATTCCTGTGTGATTAGTGGCATGTATCAGGAGTTCAATTCTACTCATTGGCTAGGATAATATGTTGCTTTTGCTGTGGAGAACCTTAAGGTTTAAGTTTCTTTTACTGTTACGGATGACAAAATAAAGTTCTCCATTACCATCTCAGGGGTTTTCCTGCAAGTCTGTATGATACATCATTTTTCTTTCTCAGTTTTCTGCAGTTAACAAACTGAACAAACATTTGCTCCCAGAGTACACCTAAAATATTTCCAGGTATTGGCACCTTACTACCAAAATCCACCTGATATTCTTCTATAAAAAGAAGAATATTTTACAGCTGTGGGAGAGACACAGTATGATTCCTGAGAGTGCTGGTTTGGCCAAAGTAAAGGAAACTTAATCCAGTGTTTGCATATCAAATGAAAGATGGCAAAGGGTTTCTAGTGCACTGGCCAAGACTCATGGTTTCATTGTGTTACATGCATTCCATGTGAATTAAACAGTCAAACATTTTTCCATGCTGTACAATACTCAGTGCATGTAGCATTTTAATTTCCAAAGTGTGCCTTATAAGCATTAAGTAAGCCATATAATATGCTTGTGGGATAGTTAATTGCATATTGCTATCTTATTTTGCTAATACCTGAATTAAAGGATAAGTCCTGAGGCTGCTTGCCCCAGACTGTGCATTAGCAGTATTAGAATCCATTCTCACAATCAATCACATGTAGGCTGAATTTACTCTCTGGGATATTCAAATACTGAATGCAACTCACAGAGCAGTGAGGAAGCACCAAAAGCACAGAAAGTGTTCCAATAAGGAACACAGTTAGGAGCAGGCAGTTCTGACACAGCTTGCTTCATAGCTAAGACCACTCAGGGTTAGAAAACCCAATGAATTTTGTGCATTCTCCAGAGAGATTCAGTCCTACTTTCATACTTTGAAACATTAGTCATATACCCACTGCAGTAGACTCCACAAAAAATGAGTTGGCAATGGTTTTTCCTGCTTTTTTTCTCTCTTCTATACAACACTCCAATGACTCATGCACTTAGGAAGTTTGTTCTAAGCCAGAAGTCAAGTGAGAGTCCCAGATATGATGCCCTCCTTCACCTAACATGATTGAAAACCAACATTTTCTGTGAGTAACTGGCAGTCCTGGGAAAAAAAAAAGACTTCATACACCTTTCTCCATCTTTAGTAAAATTAAGGAAGATATGCATTCTTTGTGTATCTATATATTCTTTGTATATTTTTAAAGCCTTTCTTCAGTGGTGAAAAATGCCATGAAAAATTAACCTAAAGGTGTCCGTTCTTGATTTTTAGATGTGTGCTATTTCTCTATCATGTTAATGGAAAGAAAAGTTAAAAATCTTTCTAAAATGAAGTGTCAATTCTTCTTACTGCCCTGTCTACTCATGCAATGTTTCTATGCAGTCACACAGCTCTGAGACACAGACCTGCTGTGCAGCATGACCTAGTGCTGTCTTCCAGTCCAGCATTGTTGATTAGACAGGACAAAATCACCCAGACATTCTCATCACTGCTAATTTGATGTTTGCAAAAGTGTTGCCAAGGGATTAGCTTTAAATTGCTTTTGTAATAATTTTTCCATAGGGTATTGAAAGCCTATTGACATTAAAGACTATAAGAGCTGATTCTGCTAACCAGGTTTTAAAGTATTTCTGGAGAACACACATCCTGGGAGAAGAGACAAAAAATAGATCTGTGTGAGAGATGATTAATGTTAATTTTTAAATATGTCACAATACCACCTTTGCAATTGAGCTGATGCATATTTTGCTGTGTAGAATAAGATTTTTTCTAGAAAACTAAGTTAAAAATTCCTTCCTCTGATGAGATCTTATTTAAGATAACTTATTTATTAGATTTTCAGTTATTCATGATAAACCAGAGTTCTTCAATTCCTGAATGAATTGTACTTACCGCAGCTGTAATCTGTTTTAGTTATCTATGACATACCAAGCCAGGACTCAGTGCTACTTTGGCAATGAAGTGCTGTATCAAATACTCTCAGGAAATTCATTTCAGAGGTGCCAGCTCTCACCACTGTCTGTACACAGAGCCAAAGTGCTTCAGCAGAGACTCAAGCTCCCATTCTGCATATGCAACTAGCCTAAACACCTCCTCCTACTCAGGATTCACAGCAAAGAGCCCTCATCTGAGAGGGGCTTGTGGAGGAACAGCTTTTTTGCACAGTTAACTTGGAGCCCAAGGGAGCAGCAGTTTGGGTTTTATGTGGGTACTCATAAAAAGACATGTGTCTGCTGGTGCCTGCTTCATTTTCCTTGGATATGGCATGGCAGTAGGTCTGTCTCCGAGTGAGAACAGAACTTCTTCACCAAGGGAGACGGATTATCCAGCCATACAGGATGAATTCACTATCTGAGCAGCTTGACTTCATAGCTGTAAATGAAAATGCTGGGCACAAGGGTGCCATGGGCCAGATCTGACTAATGGACCATGAATTGGATTATGCACGCTCTGATAAGCAAAACTCTAAGCAAGAAATTTAGGAATATGTATTCTCAGCTTGAGGAGCAAAGCGCATTAGCTGCAAGATTTTTCTGTAACCTCTAGAGAAGCGAGTCTCCAGATTCATTCTCCTGCTTGAAGCCAATTTCTGCACAGAAAGTGACACAGAGTTTATGGAACCTGAGAAACAGGTAGAGGGACCCAAACTCTGCAGGATGTTAATGGAGAATTCTCTGGCACCAAAGTCAAGTCAGATTCATTCCCTGCTCCAAAAACTGCATATGCATTTTGTTTTGGATGAAAAGAGCAGAGGGAGCAGACATTACCCAACCTCTTAGCTGTTGAGCTGCTTAGCAGAACACTGAAATTTCTCCTCTGAGATTACTACTTTCAAGTGTATCAAAGATATGAGTTTGGCGGCTTTCTCTCACTTTCAGCTGTATTCATCATACCAAAATAACTACCCCCAGAATTACTGTATATTCATGTCTTAGCTGCAGAAAATGTGAGACTGAGCATCAGTATATGGTAAATGAGTATGCAAATGTAAAGCTAAATGTGCTTGAGAGGCCTTTTAAAAGAACTGCAACCACTGTAAGGGAAGGAGTTATCCCTCCTCCTCACACCCTGAGAGAGCTGCAGCTGTTGGAGGGAGAACCTGAGGATAAAATACCTGTGTGTGCATGAACATAAGGCTGTTGTTAAAAGACTCTGTCTTTTATGGACTTTTATGGATTCTCTGTCTTCTCATGTCCTGGGAAAGACACCCCAGTATTTCATATTTTCTAGATTACTTTACCACCCCTTTGCTTTCTCGGCAGCCATGCTTAGCATTTTTCATTTCCTCTGTGATGTGATGCTTCTTTCTCCAGTCAGTTTGTCCTTGGATTTCTGTCAATGCCTCTATTTCCATGGTAATGGGTCTGAAAGGAGCAAAGATGTAAAGGGACAAGAAGAACGAACTTCTAGGCAAGGGTCTATATTCATAGTCTCCACGTGTCATACATAATTTGCTGTTCTAAGCTCTCACGCTAATGCACATCTTACAACTTTTATTGAAGGATGCAGGTTATCTGTGATTACAGTAGTTTTATTTAGTAAGTTATGTAAGATGCAACTCTTCATATGCGATTGGGATATGAGGCTGAAAAAGTTAAGGCCTATCAAATGGTGAAAGATACATCTAGATGGCTATACAGGGAAAGCATAGGAATAGCTTATAAAATTCTCCAAGTTCTGATTTTGGCTCTACCATTCTGTTCTCAGTACTCCAGAAAATGACCTACTTTCTTTTTGCCCTCTTTACAATGACAGTAATATTTTCTTACTTTACAATATGACTGCTGAGAATGAAATCATTGACTTTTGGAGGCCCTTGTATATAAACACTGCCAAGCTACAATGGGTTGTTTTGACATAGTCCCTATGAATTTAATATCATTTGAATCTTTATTATTAATGTTAAATGAATTACTATGAAGACAGTTTTTTTATTGCACAGTCTATTAATAATAATGTAACAATAAGTAAAACATAATGGAAATTAATTATTTGGAATCAATATTTCATTTTTTTGCACTTCTGGTGTTTGATGTCTTATTCTGATATTGACATTGTTTTGTTTCTGAAGACTTCAATCTAAAAAGGCTAGAGTCTCACTTATATGCATTTTTTCCCTTGGTCAAGAAGAGATGAATTTTAACACAATAAAAAAAGTTAGGGTATGTTATAAAGTACATTTAAGTAGCTAATTTGAATAATCACACTGCTTAATCAAAATTTTATGAAAACTAGTGGGAGCCTTAAATGAATTAACATGTATGGGTTTTAAGTCAGGTCCTTAGTATCTTTTCTGCTAGATATTTGAACTTCATGTGTGCAGTCAAGAGGTAGTAGGCACTTAAGAAGAGTGAATCAAATGAAATGAAACAATCACATATATGAGTCTTACATGAACCTGTTACAGCTTTAATTCTGGAAGATGAAG
>VWYI01012401.1:0-39008 GCA_013399455.1 Anthoscopus minutus | reverse complement strand
AGATGTTTGCCTGCTCGTAACAGGGACTGTAAGAGTCACTGAATATGGTCTTCTGCTACAGAAGATCCCACAATTCCTGTAACTTTGGCAAGTTGAACCTTGCAAAATTTTTGGTTTGTCCTGATATTTTCCTTTCTAAGGTGGCTGGGGAACTGTGGAGTACTAATAATGAGCTCCTTTTCTATTGGGCCAAATTTCCTTACAGCAAGTTTAGAGCAATTTATTCTTATGACAATGTTGGTTTTAGTTTAAATAGCTTTTCTCCATCATACGCCACCCCCATTTCCCACAGTACATTGGCAGGCACCTGTCATAGTCCCTCTTAGCTTATCTGGTCTGAGACAAACCAATTCAAGGTTGTTTTCCTTATTCCTATTATTCCAGGCTTCCTTTTGTCTGTCTATTCCACCCTTCCATATTTTGCTTTCCAAAAGCAAATATAGTTACTACAGGGTCCCCTAACCAGATGTGATTGTGAGTATTCACCAGAATAAATAATCAGTTTCCAAAATAAATGGAAGTATGCAAGTAGGCAGTTGCAAAATCATGGTGAGACATTTCCTGATACCATGTTTATTGTCCAAGAAATCACACTACATATTCATTCTCATTCACAAGGGTGCAGAAGACATTTTTCTGTAAGACTATTTGGGGAAATTCTGACACTGCTTCTGCTTTCTTGGCAGGTGAAGATGCACACTGTGTCCTATATCCATTTCTTCTACCTTGGCCTGTGTTTTCTTACCTTAACCAGCTCTGTTGCTGCTGGCCCAGAAACACTCTGTGGGGCTGAGCTGGTTGATGCTCTTCAGTTCGTGTGTGGAGACAGAGGCTTTTACTTCAGTAAGTCCACCCTTTCTTTCATTTAACTGATAAACACTTTCATATAACGCATTGGAGTCTGCAACTGCTGTAAATGAGCTTAGCTATGACAACCGAGGCTGCCAGCTAGGACTGGTGTCCTAGATGGTAGGATCATAGGACTGGTAGGTGGAAGATGCTCAAGCCTTCAGTTACCGTGAAGCCTCAGCAAAGAATAAAGTTGCATCTGTTCAACCTCTCTGAATTTCTGACAAATTTTCATTTTCAGACTCGTTTTTTACCACTTTCCAGCTGTTGTTATTCCACCTCCTGTGTTACTGCTTTTCACTGACCTGTCACTGAAATTAAATGAATGAGACCACGTACTAAACCCAAGACATTCATGAGGCAGAACAACATGTACCTGTTATGTCAGACTACTAGTAAACACTTTAAGTACACACTGTATCATATTAAAAACATACTAAGCTTCAACATCTGGCTTGAAAAAAAGAGCTGTAAGGCAGCAAGAAGAAAGTTACCACATCCAAGTATCCACATGCTTCATAATTTAAATACAGGTAGAGGAAAATTCATGAATAGCGAGATAATGAATACCAGTACAAGCAACAGATAAAATTAACTCTGCAATAGTGAGGATCAAGAAATACTCAACTTTTAGGTAATTAAAATCTATTTCTGATTTCTGGCTATTTGCCACTTAAATAACGAAGCTAATGAAATTTTAGCTAGGAATTTATTAATTCTGAATAAATTCTTTTTTTTTTTCAACACAATAGAATTTATGCTCCTACAGTGTCTGAAGCTAGCATTTACTTTTAATATTCCCTCATGGCTGAAGCTTCTTCTCTTCTAAGTTACCATTTTTGGTTTTCTGATTATACCCACCCTATACCTATTTATTTCTATTCATGGATTAATTGCTTTCGATGTTTTCTCCTTGCTTGCAATAAAAACAAATTCAGACTCTTGCACTTCTAAATTGTGAAAAATCCTAATTTCTTCAACATATAAATTGTAGAGATTATCACTATCTTCTTGGCACATTTTATTAAAGTTCACTTTTGAAACCTTAGTTTTACATATGCAAAGTAATCCACTATTCAAAAAAGAACCCTTCTTTTCTGCATTTAACACCTCAACTCTTGTTAATAAGCACCTAAATCGGGTGCTGTTTAGCTTAGTATTCTGGTGCTAAACACAGCATTAAAAGTACTGTAATCTCTCATACAGGAATTTACATTTTCCAGCAAACTCATCAGATGTTCATTTGTACACCAAAGTCTGTTGCATTTATTAGCAGGGAGTTAGGGTTTATTTAAGTGTTCTACAAATGTTTTACTGCTGGAATGCATGCAAAGACTGTAATCTCCCTCTCCTGTTTTTGCACCAGAAAACAATGAGACAATACATCCTTAGAATGGCAGAGGAATTGTTCTTTTACTATGTATGTATCTCAGGTGCTTCTCTACCAGCAAAAGGTTTGCTGCTGGTTCAGAAACCTCTCATGCTTGCTTTCCACAAGAGCAGCTGTCACTGCCCAGCAATCTGAAGTACTGTTAGCTGTACTTTGTGATCCTCAAGGTAAGAGGTCATGTGAAATGCTAATCATTAGCAATAACTCTCTTTGGTTTCAATCTCAGTTATTCTAAGGTTTCACAATCTGTTTCAAATCCCTACCCTAAGCTAGGTCATCCTTAATTTAAAATACCAGGATGGGCTTCCAATGTTCAAAGGAGATCATTACCTTTGCAAGCTTGACCTTTATCTGCTGTAAGTTTAGACCTTCTCTATAGTCTTTGTTGTTTTCTGACATTCTGAGTTTTCACTTGAAATAGTGTAATGGGACCATAAATGTTGACCTTCTTTTTAAACTATGGAAGGCTTTACTTATGAATAATCACCCTGTTCTAGGAAAGTTTTGTACCGTTGTAATCAATAGACTGCAGTTGCATCGTCCAACAAGAATGTTATGAAGGTGATATATATGTGGCTCCTTGGATGCCAAGCAATATGTGTGCTCTACCTGGCTACTTCTAATTCGTAAGGAAGAAATTTAATCTGTTTTAACCTTCTCCATATTGTTTGTTAGAGTTCAATCTAAAATACAAAACCAGAGAAAAGTTATCCCAGTAACACTGGTAAAACAAATTAAGATCCTCATATCAAATGTACTACAGAATGCAGCATACCATAAGAAGTTAAAAACATTGCTTGATTTCTTGGGACTTTTTAAGAATGTCACTTCATTTGCAGAGGCAAAAACCCAATTAAATTTTTCTTTTGTTGTAAAGAGTATGTCAATAAAAGAAGTATTTTAAGCCTTCTATTCTCATACTCTGGTTCCTTTAAATAAAGTATAATCAATGGTAGTGTTTGCCTTTAATTTACACAGGAAATAGTTGTGAGAAAAAATTTTTTCTTCCATCATTCTGTATTTCACTAGAGACCCCAAATATAAAGAATACCTTTTGGCTGAGGTGGAATTCCTGGTTCAGAGTCAAGGTCAAACTTCTGACTGTTCCTTGGGAGATGTGGGTGGAAGTGAAGATAGAAATAATTGTACTACTTTCTGTTGAAATTCTGTACTTCCCAATCACAAAGCTATATCTATGGCTAGGACTGGAAGACAAAATTTTCCTTTATATAGTCTACTCTGCCCAACTTTCTAGCTATAAAAGGAAACTCTTTACAGCTTCTGAGGAGATGCCCCAGCTGCTTACCACACACAAAGAGAAGTACTGACTTCAAGAGAAAGTCAAATGTGGTTTCTACCACTCTCTTTTGTCTTGAGGTAGACTGACAAGGACCATTTTTCAAAGTTTTTTAGGGGAAAACACAGGGTTCCCCAAAGTGAGCACCTACCTTTTATTCCTTGGTCACATTAACTCCAAGCAGGACTGGCTACTCCTCAGACAGCTTTTTGTCTCACATGATTTACCAGAGAAAAGCAGACTGTTGTCACTTTTTATCGAGATACATCTGTCTAGAACTGCCCATCATGTCCTGTGCGCTAGGTTTTGTTATGAGAAGGTGGCAGAGAACCTGGCCATAGCTGCAAAAGTGGCTACACCTTAACACAGCTTTTATCAATGTTTCTCCAGTATCAAAACCTCTGGATACAACAGCCATAAAGCCAAGTGGGATGGCTTCAATATTCACTTGAATTTTAGTGTCCAGAAAGGTCTACCATGGTACACTTATCGCAAAACAACACTGAGAGCAGAGAATGTTGGAAAAACTTACATGAGAAATTACAGGAAAATTACAAAAGTGAAAGCCTAAGAGGGGGGAATTTTTCCTTGGAATCGTCTAGTCTTTTCACAGGAATTTACTTTGTAGATTAGTCAAAAAAAAAAATATTATTTCTTCATAAATGTTGAATTTGCTGAACAATCATTCATTCTTGCTCATGCTGTTTTCTGAGGGCTATTGCTACCATGAGATCCAGTATGTTGTTCTAAGGAGAAAACGCTATATTCTTTTTTATCTAGTTTATTCTTCTTTGAAAAGATACCTTTTCCTTTTACAATAAATACATAGCAGTCTTGCTAACAATACACAAGTGCCAATAAAGAAATAGACTTCTTAATTCCTTAGACATTTTCAGTCTTCTAATTTCTAAAGCCCAAGTTAGATGGCAATATTTATTTGAAACCCTGACAGTCAACTTCATGAATGAAAAGTCCATCTTTTTTTTTGCTAAAAACACTGCTTTAGTCTTGTGGTGAATCTTCTGAACCATCACTTGCATAAAAATGAGCTGAATTTAGATACCTGAGACACTGGAGTTCCTCTGATATTCTTCAGAGAATGGAGAATGATCTAGCACATGCTTCCATGTGTAAAGCAGTGGATCCCATAAAAGATGGGTTTTTCTGGAATCCATCTTAATGTTCCCTGTGTCAAGTGCTTTGTGAAGAATTCCTGCAAATTTTTACTACATTTTTTTTCTGCTAAGACATTCAAAATTGTGCATTGTCCTTGGGAAAATCCCCAGCTGTGCACAATGTAAGACTATTAGTTTATAATCATCAGAGAATCAGGATAAGCCCCTGAACATAACTTTGGGTGATGAGAACTGTCATGAGATCTCATTGCTTTTTAGAACTAAGGTATATGTGGAGGAATTGCTGCCTTAGAAAAGAGGAAACAAGCAGCAGAGCAATAGGCAATTATGTTTTGCTTCTCCCATTTCCCTCTAGTTAAGAGCTTCTTGTTTACTTCAGGAAGTCTGCTTTTAAGAGGTTATTAAAGTTTCTAGGCCTGTCAAACCTATCAGCATAATTACAAGAGATGGCATGGCACTCTGTTCTTTAAGTACTCCATACCTGTAGGAGCTATGAGTCAGCTCCTTTCTGCATCCCTGATTGAAAGGAATGTTAATGTTAGAAGACCAGCAGAGGCAAGCTGAAAAGCTGCCACAGACACACACACCCTGGTGTCACCGACAGTCTTACAAATCTTTGCAAACAAATGCTGGTCATCTTGGCAAGATCTGAGAGTGTTTTTAAGTTCCTTGGTCTGGCTACATGCCCCATTCATGTCCAAATACTGTATCTATGGAAGATTTGAGTGCATTCCTGCTTCTACCCCTAGATATTACAAGAAAGCTAACCTGGAAAGAAGCTCAGATATGCTTTAGCCAGATCTGCAGGGTCAGTGCTGAGGGAATGAGAACTATAGGCACAGCTACTGATGTATAAGAAAGTAAACAGCTCTGACTTTTGGAATGATATCACTGTATAGTCAAACATCTGACACAAGTTTGATGTGTGCTTTGTTGCCCCTGGTAGTAAACATTGAGGACATTCTCTGAAAATAAGCCAGTCTTTGAAAGAATTTTCTCATTTTTTACCACGTTAAGAAAGGGTAAGGGGTTGTTCATAAAGGCTAACCTTAGTTTAGTGAGGTTAATTAAGTTACCTATTAATAAAGGAGAGGGTGGTTGTATCTTCTTTCTCCATGGATTGCAGAGTAAGTCTAGGAGGATTTAGCCTCTGACATACACTAAATTTAGCCCTCTCAAACAGGTCTCCTCTACAGCTAGTTTCTCAGATCACCAAGGATTTTATAATTTTTCAGCTTTTTCCTTAAGTGGGACTGCAGTAGTGATGATAATTTTAATGAAGTGACTGGAAACAAGTCATTGATCAAAATTTCAACGAGAAACATCACTTCAAAAAGTGCCTACTATCAAAACCAAATAAGTATATTTTCTCCAGGAGTTCAATGTGTATATGACCTTATTAGCTGGTAGATATTGGAGATGTTAATACTTTTTTATGTTTACCTTTTTTTTATGCACTAAACCAGGCTTCAAATTTGGTCTCAAGTAACAGAAAGCTGTTATTTGACATTTGATTCCCTAACTGCTATATGTGTATTTAATACATTGTTTAGTCTCATGTTGGATAAAGTCACTCAAAGAAGCACTTGGCAAGATCAACATTAATTCTTGGCATAGCTGCCCCTCTTACTTTTCCACAGAATCTTAAATACCGAGAAAAACCCTTCACTGACTTCACTCTGGCTCCAGCCAAAACCTTTGCAGATGGACCTCTTTGTTCTGGTAGCAATAAAGCATTTGTGATTTCTGATCAACAGCAGAAGGACTCACAAAGCAAATCATTCCATTTGGCAGAACCACATGCTCTGTTAATGAAAACCTTTTTGCATTTACTACCTGTGCATGAAGGGCATTCTATACACAGTGCTCATTCAAAGGCAGAAATTCACAGGGCCATTTCTCTAGGGCTTATTCAGCACTTTAACTCTTACGCATGTTTCAAACCCTTTCATATCACTGAAAATCAAATAGAGACTTAAAGCCACCTCAGAGCTTTGCTAAAAAAGGCTGGATCTGGACTTGTTTATTAAACCATATCCTAACATCAGCATTTCCCGGTGACACAAGCTTAATTGTTCAAAAATATGACAACAAATGCAAAAGATAACCAACAGTTAAGTAATTTCTCAGTTTAGAAATCAAGATGAAAGAAATACCACAAATGTATACTTAGTGAAGAAATTATACTAAATTTATCTCTGGTAATAACCACAGGAACTTCAATATCAAGAGGAAGGAAGAGCCATTATTTCCTACTTTCTATGTGGTGCATTTAGTGCAAAACCATTATGAAAGATAAAGCCCAAATGCTGAGTCTAACTTTTAAGTAATGACAGGCGTATCTCATATTTGCATATGTAAATTAGGTTCTTAGAAAAAGTTTCTAACACATTCTTAGTCTTCAGAGGGGCATACCATATAAGGACCAGTGGGTGAGTCCAGCTTGTGGAAAATTACCTAAATTTCTGCAAAAATCCAGCCCTAGTCTGAGATACTTGCTTTGCTTTCTGATTGAATCCCATAAGCAGAGAAATTTTATGTTTTAAATGTCCTTAGTCTTATTAGGCAGAGCAGAATGCATTTGCTTACCTCATGTTAAATCCTTTGCTAGTGAAAACTGGAATAGCTTACTTTTATCAAAGAAACTTTCTAGGCCTCATATGTTTCTTGCTTTTTGGGTTTTTTTTGTCTTGAGTCTACAGCATACTTAAATATTTCCCATCTTATTTTGAAATTCAGCTGTGATCTCATTTATGTAACATAGCACTTCCAGGGTAAGAGGATGCTTCCAGACAGCAGGTCCTTCTGCTTCTTTATGTGCCCATTAAAGTGTGGAAGTAGGTAAAGAGTGTCCTGTTAAAGCACTTCCTTTGGGAAATTATGACTCACACAAACCTGAAATTATGTGATATATTTTATACAGAACTATTTGTTTATATTGTTTGTGTCTTTATGTGCTGGGCAGAAATTTACACAAGGCTGAGTATGCAGAAAAAAGAAGGAGTTGGCTCAGAACATCCTGATTCAATCCAGCTCAGTGAACTGTTTTCTTTCTGAAAATAAATATTCTAGGAATGCTATTTCTGTCTCCAAAAAAGTAAACACTTAATACCTCCAAATTCTATAAACAGCAGGTTCTAAGTAAAACAAATGCTACTGAAAATTGGTTTGACTTCAAAAGCAGGTTCATTAACAGCCATATCCTTCTAAGGCAATGGATAAAATCTTAAACTGGGAACAAAAACTCTGTATTTCACAACTTTGAATTCTAAAGAAAATTTTTAAATGTATGGTTTATGTAAAGGTAAAAAAAGTCTTTGTAATGGGGAATTTTGTAGGGAAGATGTCATTCTGCTTGTGGCTCTGAAAAGATGAGTACATTCTTAATAATGTTTGATGGCTGCTCCAGATATAATAAATCAAATTTACAAGAGGGGCTTTTTTTGCAGACTTGCATTAACTATACTAAAGGTTTATTTTAATTCAGCCTCACCGAAACAACTGGATATGAGTTTCTACTCTTATAATGAAAGTTTTACAGCTTATTTTTGTAAGTCTTCATTGATTACTTCAGTTTACATGAAAGCTAATAAGGTTATCTATTTTAGGTTAACATAGCAGATTTCAACTGAATACACTTCTTACCTCGAAACTTCTGTGGACAAATAATGATAATTGTTGTAATAATTTGTTTCTACATCCCCCAAATTCCTGAATTACTAGTCAACAGACCTTCCATGAAAAAAACCTTAATTTTTCCTACGTATTTCAAGTTTTATGTTTCTTTCCATTAAAGTTTCCAGCCATTCACAGACATATTTAGTTTGGCAGGAAAAATCTGGTGACTCATAGACTGTAGAAATTTGAGAGCAAGCTACTGAAAATGTATCTAATTTCTACTTGTGTAATTTGAGAGCAAGCTACTGATAGTATGTCTAATTTTCCTAGTTTAATCAAATGTATTGTTGGCAAATACACGTCCTGAATAAAAGCCATGTTTATTTCTGAAATATATAACTGAGAGTAAATGCAAAAACACCATACATATTTGATTTTAGAACACTTCTGGGTTTCTTTCTAATTGTTTCTGGTATTTTTCTCTAAATCAAAAGGCACAAAATGAAAAACAGAGGCACTGGTTGAAACAATTTGCACTAAAATCCTACTTATATTTTGGAATTCAGTAATATGAAAGCATTCCTTATGATGCTTTTTGGTGGTGGGTCTTTTGGGTTTTTTCATTTTTTTCAAGAGAGGATAGAGATGTAGGAGGAGTAGGTGATGTTATTATACCTGCACGATTTATATAAAGAAGGAGAAATGTATTCAAAAAGATCTCATTTGTATTTTATGTTATTGACTATACTTTTTCTTTTATGTCTTTTCAGACAAAAGACTTTTAAATTCAGACCTTTCTAGACATACATACATTTTAATTTGTCCACATGCAGAATGAACTTGCTAAGTGACTAACACTGAACAGAGTGTGACCTGAAATAAGGAGACTGGTTCAGATTCAACCCTGCAGTCAGTGAAAGGACTAAAAAACTTTCAGGGCTCTCATTAAATTATGAATTTTCCCTAGGACATACTTTTCCTTCTCCACTAAATTAAGCAAGGAAACCATAGCAATTGTATTCTCATGCTCATTAAGTCAGTTGAGTAAGGACCCTCCATTAGGAATCTAAATTTTGGTGGAAGGAATCTGTTTAAAACCACACAATGAACTTCCATGTAGAGGTAAGGATGCACTCATACAGATCCCATTTTAGATCAAAGCAAATCCTAAGTTATTTTAGCTTCTATGGCTTAATACAGTTAAGCAAAGACCCAGAAAGTGCCTTATCCAGGTAACACAGTCAGAGCTGCTCCTCCAGCTCTTAAAAACTCCCAAGCTTTAGTCTGACTAAGTGTGAATCTTGTTGGAGAAAGCACTCCAGTTGGATACAGTAGAAGTGCAAGGAAAAAGCTTATCTATAATTTCTTTCTTGATATAATAGATAGAATATACTCTTACATGTTATAGCAAGTAAAACTCCTCCATGTTTTTTTCCTGCAAAATAAGGTACACTTTTCCATGCACAAGTAATGAAGCAGTTTTTTATATTGCTGTTCACACAAGATCATTTCTATTCCTTTCCCTGAAGTTTTTTAAGAAATTGAGACAATAATAATACTTATAACCTACAAAGACAGCTAAATATCAGATGTCATTAAAGAACGATTTTCTCTGTTAGAGTGCTGTGCCTTCTATCATGGTATCAAGGATAAATGACACAAAATTATGCTCAAGTACACTTTTGAGATACTCAGGCAATGCAACATTCAAAGTCAGGCTGGATGGGGCTCTGAGAAATCTGATCTAGTTGAAGATGATCTTGCTAATTGCAGGGAGTTGTATTATGTGATCTTTAAAGGTCTCTTCCAACACAAACTATTCTATCAGTTGCAAGATTTAAAATACAGCTACTGCTAATGAGCTCACCTATAAAAACAGTAATGTGACTGAGTTAAGAAAGAATCCAACCTGAGGCTGTTAACCATTCAGTTGAAACACCACCAGCATCTCTACATTCTGCACTCCAGTACCCCTCTTCATCCAAGGCAATACAGAGAAACACGAACCGCTTCAAAGACATTCACCCTCAAGATCTTCTCAAAAATGATCTCTTTACAGGGAACAGTAATCATAGTAGTTAAAATTTCCAAAGCATCTATGGGGATAGGAACTGTTCTTTAGGTTGTTCAGACATTGATCCTTTTTCAGCAAGTGTATTGTTTTGAAGCAGAGTAAAAACAAGCGCTAAAACCAATAAAGAATTATTTATACTTGCTATGAATAAATATGCACGTGACTTAACTTATTTCAAGGTGCTCTTAGTTTTGAGCATTGTATTATTCCCAGCTGGTTTGGCTTGAGAAAAGTGGGGTAGAAATGAGGCTCTCTCTCACTTGCATCTGCTTCTGCATTTAAAAGACATAAAGGGTATTCTCATTTGAGACATAAAAATAATTTAATACACTTAAGGACTTCCACCATTATTTCAGGAATTATATACACTAGATTTAATATAGATTTAATATAGACTAAATATAGATTTAATATTCCCAGATACAATCATTTTAAAAAATGGAAAGGTCAAGAAAATCTGTTCATTACAAAAAAATAGGAAGATGTTTTGCAGAATTTTACTTTTGTCTTTCATTTTGCAAAAAAATGGAATTAAATTCTACAACTGCAGCTACAATGGCATTAAGTCAACTCCCCTAATTTTTCTTTCCTCATCATTTCTTTCCAGCTCTTGAAAGCAGTAGGACTTGATGCAATAAAGTACAACTATTTCCTGTTATCACTAAGATGAAGACTAATAAAATGAACAGAATTCATAAGTGGTGATATTCTTACTGTCTGCTGTTCTTTTCAAATAGAAATTTATACTCTGATATGAAACAGATGAAATTCAGATCTGTGAAAAAAGAGCAAAACTTTTTTAATAAATAAGGCTTTCTCTTTGCCCCCATCAAGAATCAAATAACCTACAAAATATTATAAATGCAAAGTTATTATATTTGAATTATGAAACAGGTGGAAATGCCTTGTTTATTTTTTATTTTAAGGTGTATTTTTATTTTTTCATGTGGCAAAGAGAAAATGTTAAGGAAAATCTGATATGTAGTATAATAAAGAAGGGACAAAGAGGATGCCAGAGAAGGAGAAAATAGTAATGTTTATAATCCAGGCTAGTCCTGTCCAGGAGTTTCTTCACAATCCAAAATTATGAGTCCATGGATACTCACTCAGGGTTATCTGTTAACTTCAAATGGCTTTAGCTCAGTTCATTGAGGATAGTGAGAGTTAGTCTGAGGAATTCTGTTTCATGAGTTCTTTGCACTATGCTTACTAAAGAAAACATTGATCATTGATTTTCCTAGGTCTTTTGGCCATGAATGTCATTACACCACAAATATTTTCCCTTAACTGGATTCTCATTGCTTTTTTACTAGTCACCTGTTTTTCCTAAGAACTACCCACTGAACTTCTGATATTTTTTTTTCTGTGTATAAATACAACAAATAAAGGTTCTTTTGAGCAATCAATAGATACTATTTGTTCCTGATTTGAAAAAGGTACACGCGCATCAAAAAACTCCACATTTTTAACATTATTCAGACCAACCTGAAAGGTTTTTGGTGCAATTTTAAAGATCATTTACCACTGAGGTCTTCATAGAATCATAGAATGTGCTGAGTTGGAACAAACCCATCAGGACCATGGAATCCAACTCCTGACCCTACAGAGGACACTCCAAGGGTCACACCTTGTGCTTGAGAGCACTGTCCAAATAATTCTTGAACTCTGTCATGCTTGGTGCTATGACCACTTCTCTAAGGAGCCTGTTCCAGTGCCGAAACCAGCATCTAGGTGAAGAATCTTTCCCTAATATCCAACCTAAACTCCCTTTACTCAGCTTCATGTTCTTTCCTCAGGTCCTGTCACTGGGCACCACAGAGAAGAGATCAGTACCTGCCCCTCCTCTTCCCCTCACAAAGACATTGTAAGCTGCAATGAGGTGTCCCCTCAGTCTTCTCTTCTCCAGGCTGAACAGACCAAGTGACCTCAGCCACTCCATATAAATATTCACCTCAATGTCCTTCACCACCCCCCTGGCCTCCTCTGAACACTCTCAAACAGCTTAATATCTGTTTTATATTGCGGCACCCAGCCACTATATCTGTTTTATATTGTTTTATATTGTGGCACCCAGCCACCTGTGCTGCCCACAGCACTGGAGCAGAGGCTGTCCCAGAGCAGAGTGGGACAACCCCCTCCCTTGCCCGGCTGTGCCTTATGCCCCCAGGACAAGGTTGGCCCTCCTGGCTGCCCAGGCACTGCTGGCTCATGGTCAACTTGCCACCAACCAGGACCCCCAGGTCTCTTTCTGCTCTCCAGTCTCTCGTTCCTCAGTTTATTCACACAACTGGGGTTGCCTCATCCCAGGTACAGAGTCCAGTACTTGCCCTTGTTAAACTTCATGTAGTTGGTGATTGCCCATCTCTCTAATTTGTCAAGGTTCATACATAATCGTTTGCTAAAATGCCTAAATTAATCTTGATTTTGTGGCAGGTAGATGGGTACATGTAAAAATTGAAAACCAACTTTTGAGAAGTGTTAACTCTATTTTCAAAAATCAGCATGAGTCTCATGAATAGTCAGTGAGACCTTTGAAGCTCCTAAAGGCATATGAGTCAGGGTTTTGGGCACTGAAGAGGTAGATGGACACTCAAGAGATTTTTCAAAAGCAGTCGTGTAACTAATTTCTGCTAAAACAAATGAAAGGTAAACCTAGGTAGGATTTTTGTTTACGCCTGTATTTTTAGTTGTCTCAGCATCTTTGGAAATACAAGTAAAGGTCCTTAGCTACTTGTCTAAATTTTGCTTATGGACCTTATTGACTACTTGTAAAAAAGCTATCACTATTAAAAGCTCTTCAAAATAAGAATTGGCATAATGACTTGGCTTCCTCTCTGATGTTAAACACACTAATATGCTTAGTATGAAATCTTCTTACTTCTAGCATAAATATATGAGGCATCAGATGAAAGCTAATAATTTCCCAAACGAGCTAAAAATAATGATGGCTGAATTTGAATAACTATTCTAAGAGACATTCTGGAACAGTGGTTAATAAGTACTGTAAATTATACCATTCTACTAACCTCACTTGCAAGGTGCCAAAGGCTAAACATGCACCACAAACAATACTGGATGAAAACTAAGCATGAGAAAAATTATAAACACTGCATTAAGTTGGAGACAATGCATATCTTCTGAGTCTTCAAACCAGGACAATTTAATTTAAATTCTCAAAAAGTTCTTTAGGATGTCTTATTTAGGAGTTTCAGATACTTGTGGCTTAGAATATTTCCTCCCCTGCAATGAGACCACCTTACAGCACCTAAATTTACTGCAATAATTCAAAGTACATTGTAATATAAGAAATAAGTATTATTAAAATGTATAACCTTGTGTAACAACAAATAGTACAGGAATATGTAAATTAAACTCACTTCTAAACATGCTGCAATGCAAACAGAAGAGTTTAATGGAAGAATCAGTGACTGAAGATGTGTCTTTAGGAATTCCTTAAAATCAAGGAATATTAGCCTTAATTTTGGTCACAGGCTTATGAATTTTACATTACAATACACAGTCCACCACTAAATGACTAAAGCCTTTAACAAAAAAACTGTATTCATAGTTATGTAGAACTATGTAGAACGTCTTGGGAGAAGGAAAAGAATCTGTGTCTTCATTATGTAATGGGTGGTCTCGTGCCTAATTGAATTCCAAGATCCAAATGCTGCAGATAATAAGAATTAATATTTTCCTCATAAACTCCTCTAAACTACCCATCATAGAAATATTTGATTGCAGTCTTCAGACAAATACATTCTACACTACAACATCCCAGGAAATCATCTATTCCTCTGAACATTTTTAAGTCCTTTTTGCCCTAGTGATTGCATATCCAACTGGAGATGGCAAGAACTCTTTTTTCCTAAAATATTTCTTATATTTCTGCTAGAACTTTGCATGCTCAAAATAGAACACAAACGTCAATGAATTTAACCTAGCGATAGAGTGAAGTAGTACTTTCCCTTTGTACAGGGAACAATGAAGGATAAAGACAAACCCAAAACTGCAAGTGTGACCCTTCCTCAAAAGCAGCTTCAGCATATACTCTATACTACCTGAACTAACAAAGCACTTTTGCAAAAAGAGCTGGAAAAAAGCAAAGTAATCCTCCTCTGTTTTTGTTCAAATCTAAACACCTTTCCAAGGGCTCACTAGTGTCTTTCTACTTTCATTGGAGTGAAAAAATTGCCTCGTTCTTGTGAGCTGCAGAAATTCCAGAGCACCCCCTATGCAGGACAGGAGCAAGGCTCTAACCAAGGACAAGATTTGCTGCCAAGGGGCTGGTGATAAATAGAAGTCAATGAAAAAAATACTTAAAGTTTTAAATTATTGAAATCTCTTGGTCAAGAGATCTGATTTTAGATGAGCAAGTTAAAAGCAATGAAGAGAGAACATAAAATAATTGAATTTCCGTTTCAGCAAATGAAGGATCCCATTCAAGGTGGTACAGAAAATCTGCTCGCCAAAAGTTTGTCAAGTAGTCTCGTTGTGTTAACACTTCTCAGAGTTCACACAATCACAGAATTGTTAGGGTTGGAAGGGACATCTGGAAATCATGCTAGGGTTGGATGCGACCTCTGGAAATGATGTAGTCCAAGCCCCCTGTCAAGGCAAGGTCACCTAGAGCAGGTGACACAGGAACAAATCCACATGGGTTTGGAATGTCTCCAGAAAGGGAGATTCCACGGCCTCCCTGAGCAGAGTCTTCCAGTGCTCTGCCACCCTCAGTGGAAAGAAGTCCTTCCTCATGTTGAGGTGAAACTTCTTGTGTTTCAGTTTATGGCCTTTGCTCCTCATCCCGTCATTGGGCACTGCTGAAAAGAGTCTGGCACCATCCTCTTGGCACTCACCTCAGAGGTATTTTATAAACATTAATGAGATTCCCCTCTCAAGTCTTCTCTAGAATTGACAGACCAAGTTTCCAAAGCGCTTCATAAGAGAGATGCTGCAGACCCTGCATCATCTATGTCACCCTCCACTGCACCCTCTCCAGTAGCTCCTCGTCTCTCTTGTGCTAAGGAGCCCAGAACTGGACACAGCACTCCAGATGTGCCTCACCAGGGATGAATAGAGGGGGAAGATCTGCTCCCTCCACCTGCTGGCCGCACTCTTCCCAATTCACCCCATTATATCATTTGCCCTCCTGGCTGCAAGAGCACACTGCCAGCTCAGTTTCCTTCTAAACCTTCAGCAGCTTCCTGTCTTCCGTAGGGACATGAATTAGGCTTATCCACATGGGTAGTCTGTAGAAATTAGCAATTGGATGAGCATCCATTCAAGTGGTTTTATGATGTAAGTGTTTAGCAGAGACCACCAGTGCATTTCTCAATGGTCAGCATAAAAATTCAATGTTTTTCACACACCAAGCCTTGTTTGCAACGAAAAGTAATCTATTAATAAAAAGCCACTTGGTATGTCACCTGTTTTCCTTCCTCCTTTTTCCATTCTGCATCACTTTATAACAACACTTGGAAAACTGGTGGTTCTGAGCAACCTAAACAGATAAATATTATTTTTTTGGTCAAGTCTGTCTTAACTGGTCTCAATTTGTCTTTTTTTTTTTTTCTAGACAAAGGAATTTATAAGCTATCACTTCCAGAATGGCAGGATAGATTGATAATATCTTGCTAAAGTTTTCATTTTTGTGTTTCCCTATAGTCTCAGGAGATGGAGAGATGGCTTGGAAAACTAAAACTTAATTTGTATCAAAAGTAGGTTGTTTTCTTGCTGGAACAACTACAATCACAGAAAACTGAAGCACGAAACTGAAATCTGAAAGTCCCATCATTTCTTATTTTGAGTCAGTATTAAAAATCCACCTTTCCTTTGAACCGCCTCTACCTCTTAAATTTGTATTATATCCTCATGCTAAGTAAAAACCACAGTCATAACAGTGTCTTAAAGGTCTGCTTTGGATTCTTTCTAGACACATTCAAGCTACAGTAATTTAGCTGATGGCTGCTTGATTTCAGTGCAGCCAGTGAGAAAGCAAACAATCCAATGACCCCAAGTTCACTGAGATTGCTGGAAAATGAAAACAAGGGTTTTGGAAGGCCAGTGCTTCAACACATAAAGAAATATATTGAATACTTCAAAAGATATAAAATTCTTAGAACTGTTGGATGGGCTTCTGTGTGTGAACTTTCCTGTCCAAGTGGCATTGCTAAATACCATGGCACCAATCAGAGGGCTGACATCATACTGTTGTGTAACTCATAACCATAGCAATGTCACTTCTTATGCATTATATGTGCATTCAGCGGCTTAAAATCTCAGCTGTGTCAGCCGTTAAATAAAGTACAGTTCAGGAGATTTATTTTGACACATGAGCTCTTTGTATTTTTTTTAATAAAGGAAACAGAAAATATAAGGCTTGTTAAGCCAATGTGAACACTGGAAGTTTGGATTCAGACAGCAGACACAGTAAGAACAGGTTTCATCACCAATCTAACTCACAATGATATGTTCTAGTAAGAAAACTAATAGTGATCATTTCAATGGACAGCAATACACTTGAGCTTTTACATTAAAAATGGACCAAAATGCACCAAAATATATGCATTCAATTAAAAAAAAAACAAAACACCACCACCACCACCAACAAAAGCCCACAGCACACCCAAATTGCTGAGTAAATGGTGCAGGTATCAGCCTGAATGAACTTAATACAGGTTAGGTCCAACAACTGCAAGCAATGGAGAGTAATAGGTAACAGAAATTGGGAATGCAATCCTCCTCTCCTTTATTTCAACCCCGAGTGCCCTTCCAGAGAGTCATTAGCCTATTCCTGCTCTAACAGGAACAACAGAAATTGCCTTGTTCCTGTGAGCTGCAGAAATTCCAGAGTAGCTGCTCTGCAAGGCAACAGCAAAGCCCTGACCAAGAGTAGTCCTTGTTGCCAAGTGGCTGGTGATGAACAGAGCTCAGCATTGCCAGGTACTAGTAAAGGGAATGATACGTACCCTTTGCCTCTGGTGACACATGGTGTGGAGTTGCTGGTGTTAGCTCTTATTCGTCCTTTTGGAATATCAGCATGTTGGAGCTATAAGCTAGAGGAACCAATGTCTGTCTGATTGTGCCTTTCTGTGATCACAGTTAGCAGCAGTTGTGTAATGTAGCCTTTTCCCTCCAGATAATCTACCAAGTAGAACACTAGCACTGTCTTTATGATGCATAAAAATATGAAATAGAACCTCATTGTGCCCCTTAGGCTGCCCTATATTCACTGAGATTTGTGGCTATACTTTTAGAAGATAAGGGATGATATGCTCCATGCAACATCGTCATCCGGAATAGACAGTATTACAGCTTCTTTGGCAAAGATAAAAATACCTGAATTTCTCTGGTAACCAGACTACCATCTTGCCTTTCAACACCAGGCAATTATAAATGCTACTTAAAGTGCACAGGACTTCTGGACACAGATTACTTCCAGAATCAAACCCACAGGCACTCAACTGATACACTGCATAAAATGATCTTTTTGTTAGCCAGTTTCTCACATGTACAGAGAATTTAATTATAAATCTTGCAACCATAAAAAAAAATTGTGAGATATTGAAATGTTAGTTTCTAATATGAGAAGCCTAATAGGTGTAAACCATCTCCCATATCGTATATTTCAGAGAATAGACAAAGTGTTTCTTTAGATAGGAAATAGATAAAGAATAAGCAGGTGGGAGGTCTAGGACTATTTCTGGCTATGGGACTAACTGGTTTACATAACCTTGAACCAACTAATTTTATCTGTATTTGTCTTACTTTCACCATGTGTGAAAATGAGGCAATGGTGTTTATTCACCTTTCAAAGCTGCTTTTGAAATCCTCTGAGTCAGGTAACAATTCATGCCCAATGAAATAATACTTTTTAGAAGCTCATCCACATATAACCCAAATACTGCAAGGGTTAAAGTTTTAAGCAAAGTGTCACATTGCAGTACTGATGATAAATTATAGGTAATAATTTATCAGACTTAGGAAGACAGTTCAGTAAATACCAAAAAAATATATTTACAGAAGTTAATATATGCCATTTTACTGCAGAGGATCCTGCAAACAGTTTTTAAACAATGTTATAACAGTTTACATAAAACTTAATGGCAAGTTAAGTGGATCACTTCAGCAGGCCCTCTGCTTACTTCAGGAATATGGCACAGAGTTCATAGGTTACTTGAGGCTCATTCTCCCAGCCAAACGAGTCAAACAATAACACTTTTAGGCACTGAAACACTATTCCTCGGTTTTCAGCAGAAGCAGATGTAAGGCTTACTGCACAATGAACAAAAATAATACTTTGAAAAGAAAATGCCAGCAAAAACATGAGCTCAGTTTGCAGTTTATCTGTAATCATCCTTGCCTTTCACCTTGACACTAACTTTCCAATATTACCCTCTTCATCTGAAGATCAGTGCAAAGCTTCAATAACTTGAAGGAAGCTCATTTTTTCACGTTTGCATCAGATTTCTCTTCTAAACAAATTAGTGCAGTGTTTCAATCTTCATTTTACTTTGGGGTGTAAGTTCTGAGTCATCGTCATTTAATTTTCTCCAAGTCTCCAGCTCGTGTTTTCTGTTTTTCTTCCTGGATGTGTCATAACAACTAAATTGTACCACCCCAGTAAAATTGTGAAGCCTAGCACACATCTGCCAGCAACAAAATACTGTGCTCTCACTCTAATTCTCCACACATTTCACTTTTCACACTTCCTTCGCATCCTCTCAATAAAGTGGTAAAATCTAGTAAGCAATTTCTTTTATTTTCCACAACATTCTGCCAATAAATCAAAACAACTACCTCAGAGAAGAGCACACTTTTCTTGCATGCTCTTTTCCTAGTCCCATTTCTATCAATATTCCCATGAGGATAATTTTCTGAAGCCAGTGACTTCCCTGTAGTGAGGGTTATCTGTCAGTTCTGGGTCAATACTGTCCTGGTGAGCTGTGAAGGCATTATTTTTCAAAACTGCCAAGTAATTTTGACTTGGAAAAATCACTTGAGAGAAGTTTTACTCTTTCAAATTTAATAGAAACTCTGGTTAAAAGTTTCCAGTGTTCTTAATGTAGAAACAATAGGAAAAAAAGTCTTAGTCTGAACTTTGAGATATCTGTCATGAATTTAGAGTCAATACTCTGGTATATTTTTTAAAAACATCCAGTATACAATAGAATTGCATCAAGGAGAAAAGAAGGTGAGAATTAGCAGTAAGAGAAAGGTATTACAAAAAAGGCAGAAAAACTTCATCTAGAAAGAGGTGAAAATGATGAATCAGAGAAAATATAATTTAAGACAGTGGAGCCTTTAAAAATTGCTCACAAAGTTCTGTGTTTGGCAGCTACCTTACCTGAACCAGGACTTTGACTCCTTTGAGGGTGAATCATGTTTGAACCAGGTTTCAAGGACAGTTCTCTCACAAATGCGCAGCACATGCAACCTTGTCACATTTTTCTTACTAAATCTGGGCTGGGCAGTGACTGCCCTGTGTAGTAGCCATTGCACGTGAGTGCACAGATACATAAACATCACTTTTGCAGTCCTGGGTAGTGGAGGCTGTGAAGCATTTTTACAGAAACACCTGCACCAACACACCTGACCACAAAGCAGCTACACCTTGTTTAACTTCAATACCAGTAGATTCCAAGAAAAAATGTTTTTAAGAGAAACCTCATGTCAATGTTCAGGTGGGGAAATGTCAATACCAGATAGCAGGTTCACCTATGACAGTAGTAACAAATGATAGAAGCCACTCTAAACAGCAGGAAAGTTGCTAGATGACAATTCATTGAAATTATCATGAGGGGACTATAACAAGAAAAATATCTGAACCAAAGTTATCTCCAGGGCTTTGGAACTTGATGATCTTTAATGTCCCTTCCAACACAAGCCACGATTCCTTTTTGTCTCCCCCAAATTCCACCTTCCCATGGTGGAAGCACAAACGTTATTCAGTAAAACAAGCCCACACTTCAGGGAAGCGGGGGTCACATTATAACAGGGGCAAAATTGTGTAGCTTCCAATCTTATTGTCAGAAATGACTCAATGGTTTTAGCTGTACCTTTTTCCTTCCAACTCTGTTACAAGAAGAAAACAAAACACCTTATGAACCTATAGAATATGCACAAGTCACAAAACCTGAAACCCAGACAGCTAAAGTTTTGTTAAGTTATAACTACGTTAAGGCAGAGATCAGAATTAGAAAATGTCAGGCAATCTGAAGATTAGGTGTCGTTACCTGCTCCAACAATTAGTGACAAAATTACTGTGCCTATCAATCAGAGTTTACATGTATGATTACCAAACTTTGTGTTCAGTTGATGATGGTGGATATTTAGTTTGCTTTTGCAGAAGTATTTAATTCTCAAGCACTTACATGCACTTTGTGCAATAAGTCGGGATGAATTGTTCTTTAGGGACTGGGCTGCCCCGCGCTTACTCCAGTTTGAGCTGTAGCAGATGCCATATCCAGAAGAGCTAACTTTTCATCTTTCTTTTTATGCATCCACTAAATACAACTTAATATAATTGTGCCAGAGCAATGAGACAATATCAAATGAATTGTCCATGAAGAACTCTGGAGAGCTTTCAGCAGTTTCTGTAAGGAAATGAGTCAAAATTAATCTGAGCAAGATGTAGGATATGGTACAATAATATCTGCTTTCTTTTGATTAAAAGGAAAGAACAAGTGTCCTGTCACTGATACTTTCTCTTGATCTAGTATAGTGTCTAACGTGAAGGTTTAAAATGTGAAATAATAAATTAAGATGTCTATTCTACTAGGAAACAAGTACTCAATAATTACTACCAATTTCAACACAAAAAATTTAAAAGTATTTTGAGTTTTTAAAGATTTCATTTTTAGATATTTTACAGCATATCACTTTGAAAGACCTTGTGGATACTTGCCAGATGTGATAGAGTGGTAGAGGAACTCTACAGCAGAGAGCTTATTTATCCTTAGATCACCCCACTATTTTCCTCTCCAATCAGATCAATTATTTCTGAGTTCCCTAACAATCTTGCAAGATAAAAGTTGAAAATTAGTAGAGCTATACTAAAAGGAGCATTATATTCTTTAAATCTAGTGCTAAGAACATAAACCTTTCCTAAATCCTACTTATCAGTGGAGTGATGTCATTCTGGAGTAAGAGAAAGATAATCTTCCTTGTTGCTGCATTATTGAAGAGTGGCAAGGAGTCCTGACAAATGTGGTGCCCATCATGCATGGATGTTTAAATGCAACCAGCACTGAACAGTCCTTACATAGGATGGAACACGTTGCACATATTAAAACCCATGTGCTGATTTCTGGCATCCCTACAACACAGGAACATGTTCCAAGCATTTTTTCAGTGCTTTGTCTCTGCTCTTTGCCTTTTTCAGTGCTTCTTCTCCGCTCTTTGCCTTCACCAGCTGTCAGTCCAGTGACATTTCCCAAGCATGAAGCTGACAAAGAGCAGGGCAGAGCTTAAGTGTTGAAGCTGTGGAAAACAGTAACAATGTTTTAAAATATCAATACAACTCAGTGTTTTGGGAACAATTTCTGATATTGCTAGTTGAATAGACACTGTTTACTACACAGCCTCTCACACTGAAGATAATTCAGTTATTTTAGAAAATCAAAAGGCTACTAAACAGAGTAGCACACAGCTATTTTGTCAGTAAATTTCAGGGTTTTCTGCCATAATACCTCATCTAAACTAGACATTAAGGAAGCCCAATCTGATTAATACTAAGAAATTTCTATATAGAAAATAAAGGAAACCACAAATACTGTGAAAAAGAAGACAGATAACAGAGAACAGGAGAGATATTTGAAAAGTTATTTGCTTCCTGATTTACACATCTTCTCTACCAACTTAGTTTTCACATTTCAGAGCTGTATTTATAGGCCAAAAGGATCTGAAATTCTAGTTTAAGAAAGGTCAAGAGTAGTTATCACATGGGGGTGCCTTCTTTCAACTGTTAAGCTTTCTTCTAATTTTCTAGTTCTTTTCTGTTATCAGACCTACTGTAGTCCAAGATACAAAAACTGACAGGAAACACTACAGCAGCATGCAGAGCTAGCACAAGCATTTTCTTCAACCTGCAAAACTACCAGTTCCGAGTATTGAAATTAAATCAGCTGTTCTAATCCAAAGACAGAAGGACAAGTCCACATGATTTTAAATAGTCTCCAACAATCTTACCTAATTTTAGGAAACATTCAAGGTAAGATTTCCAGTTAGTCAGTTGGCCTGATTATGACATTTATTATTCTCATGAGTACCTTCAGGCTGAACAGGGAGCACATCTTAACTTCTGTTTGTTCAGAAATAGTTCTGTAGTGTTTCTGTTGTTCCCACCTTATGTTGTGAGGAGGAGAGAAAATTATCACAGGCCATTCTGACACTGCTCATGAGGTGACAGTGTTACAATATGCAGAAGCAATTTCTGTGAGGGGAAGACACAGGAGCCTGTTATGTCCTGAAAGGCAGACAAACCATTGCACGGCAGCGTGTTTCCACTGCTCTGACTTGTGGATGCTGCTACACTGCTAAGCAAGTGTAAAGGAGCCCTCTAGTGTGAATAAGAAATGGACCTACGGCTATAATTTGCACAGAAATAACACAGGAGAACAATGACTGTGAACAACGTCACTGCCAATCTTCAGGCATTCCAACAGCACACACTGCCCAGGAGATTCAACAATTACAAAGCCTCCTGGATCTCAACCCCAAAGTCAAACAAAGAAACAAAAAAACATGTACGCCATAATGTGATTTCAGGGCTGATGTATGACTAAGCATAAAGTCTCAATTGAAAAAAAGATCCAAAAACTTGAGAATAATGTAGAAATAGACTGCAGCCCTTGTGAGATAAATATTTTGTTCAAATTTTTCAATGGACCATGTCCCTAAGAACAATTTAAAGGACAGAAAGCCTTTTTAAAACCCTTATGTACAAGGATAAAATTATCAGTTATCACAGAATCATTAAATCTTCCAGAGACATAGCCAGTTTGCACTATAATATAACCATATCCAGGAGATTCCGGTGCTCAGATCTATTTGTAAGTGGTAGTATGGCAAAAGATTACAGCCATGCAAGTAGAGAGGGACAGACACATAAAGAGAGAAAGATATTCAGTCCCACACAGATCCATAATATGCAGCTATTTCTGCATTAAAACCTTTTGGTTTATGTTTTGTATCACTCCAATTAGAAAAAAAACCAGCAAGGATGTTGTTTATTTTATTGGCACCCATTTTAAATGATACATACATTAAATTTATCTGGTTTAAAGCAATACTGTTCTGAAGCTGCATAGAGAAAACCATATGCAATAATTTATTTTTTGTGGGTTCTGTCTTTAGAGTGATCACTGTCGATTGCGCAACAGTTTTATGATGTTGAATGGAAAGTCAAAACAACTATGAAGTTTAAATTGATAGCAATGTATTTAATGCCCTGCTGTCTAACTGCTAGAGGGATAAACAAAGAACACCTAGAATGCTGGAATGAGTTTAGGAAAATCATTAGAAGTTATGAAGTGGTATCAGAAAAAGTCGAGAAGGAACACATGAGAGACATAAGCAACTAACAGATGATGAGAAATTGCAAATAATTAAGCCAAATCACAAGAGATTCGGTTTAGGTAATCATTTAGAAACAAAGAAGGGAAAACTTAGACCCATTTTAGACAAGAAGAATTGTGAAAGGGACTTCATTGTACTTCCATTTCGGATTTTATCCTGGATGCAGGCATGAAACTTTTCTCAGTTTCACAAATGGGGAAAATGAGTGAACAGCCACTCTTACTAAGCTTGCTGTACTTCTCAATTCTGGAGAGGCTGCACAGCCTCCTTGCGTTATTTTGGCACCTCCTTTTCTGGCAAGCAATGAGGAGTTTAGAGGAATTTGAAAGAACAAGGGAAAAAATTAATCCAACTTTCCCAAACCACAAAAAATTCAATTTAATTTGGGATACATTTTGCCCAAAGTTTCAGTGAGAGCAATGGTCATATTTTATCCAAAATAATCACTCATGATGGAAAGAACTCTAAAAGGTTTTGCTACAGAAGACCTAAAAGAAAGTAACACTGTACTGCTGGCATCTGCATCCTCACTAAAATGGTATAAATACTAATAGTGCAGAAGGGTGGAAGTATTATTTTTCCAATGACATTTGCACAGATAATGAAAAAGTTGATTTGGATATGTTATTAAATTAAAATCTCTTCAACTGCACATCTAAAATATCTGAAAAATAATTTAACCTCACCGAAAAATTATTTTACCTCACCTGGACAGTCTCCAAATCCTTTAGTTGTACCAAACCAGAAAGAAGCAACAAAGATGAAAAATTACAAGGATTTTGGTGTTTAGGTGGCTTTCTTGCATGGAAGCTTTGTTTTCTATGCTATAGGAGTCTGTTTATGTATATCAGTACCAGATTTAATTGTAGGATTAGCTACAATTAACTACTTAAGGCTAGGTATTTGAAAATATATTTGATCTTATTAGTCAAATTCTGGGTACTGATAGGGTATGCCTAAAAATTTTCCTGGGTGCATCTTAACACTTAATTGGAATACTGGGTTCTTAATCTCAAATACAGCTAAGTAACTTGTAACTCACACCAAAGATATTCATACTGATGCCTATGTCCAGGACAAAACCTAGAATCCCTGCTTTCAGATGATCAAAAGATTTCTTCAAAGTCCTCCAGACTTTGAGATTTATTAGTGTGTAAAGGAATGAAAAATGAGTGATAGGTGTTGAAGACCTGAGAATTGAAAAATGGCAACGTGGGAATAAAAGAGATTCTTCAGAAATGCATTTTATAGGAATTACTTGGTTCTACTTTTTCATTTGCTCTGATACCATGTAAGCCCTCCACTGGCCAGTGATGCCTAAGACAAGTATTTTTTCCACAATACTTTTTTTTTTTTAATAACCACCATAGATTCTGAGCAGGGCTAAGCTCAGACTGATGAAGTGGATGACATGATGTGAAAAACACTGGCCCAAGAATGATTTTGCAGACAAAGTGCATCTAACAGGATTTACAGAGTCATCATTAAGCTTATACACTATGGCACCTCCAATAAAAATGAAAAACTCTATGCAAATGCAAGAATACTTATTCATCCTACTTCTTTTCTGCTGAATTGGATTCACACTCGCTTAAATAATTTTGGATGTTGTGGCTCAAAAAAAGTCAATGAGTACCTAAAGGCCAGATCAACATTGTCACAGCCCTTAAAAGTTTATAGTATTCCCATATTACCCAGAGAAGTAGCCTAGTGAAGCAAAAGGACAGGAGGATGGCAAAATAAGAGAAACCATTCAAAAACATCTTTAACTGATGCAAAAGTTTCAATCATTAATCAAACTTCAAGAAGTTGGAAAGGATAAAATAAAAGAAAGGAATAATTCTGATTACTTAAACTTTTAAAACCTTTGAACTTCCCTGAAAGACCACTGAAACTTAGTGAGAACTGAAAAAAAATTTACTCAGAAACTGCATTCCCTTTTAAAAACCATGACTATAGAGAGAATTGTCAACCCCATAAAAGAAGGATTGTATCCTCTTTGTTTCATAAAACAGCTTTACTGCTTAATAGCACTTCAATTTTCAAAGATCCTACAGAACCTGTAGTTCTGGTATTTAAGGTGTTTTACTGGAACTAATTTCTCACTGCACTATATCTGTGTTCCCTTATAATACCCCTGCATGTCCACAGCAATAGTAAGGTGAGCTTGAAGGACAGGGAGAGCAGATGTAGTTTCATCTATTTTTCAGCACTGACTTCTTCATGTTCTTTCAGGAGAATTGATTCTCCTAGCTACTACTTGCAAAACTAAATCACTAAGGGACAGAGCTACAACTGGTAAAAAACCAATGTGAGTGAAAGATGAATCAAACGTAACCATATTTTAGCTAGTTTTAGTTCTGGTTTTGTTTCCAGGGGCAATGCACTGTCCCTTTCTCATCCCAATGACCTCATCCTAACTCCCTAATGACTATGTACTCCTCTGGAAAATCTCACTTTTCTTTTATCTCCTTTGACAAATTTAACAGGAGCATCATGACCTCAAACAAATATTTCATTTCCAGATTATATTTTTATGTGTCCTACTGACTCAAAAATACCATTAAAGAAAGACAAGTATATAGTTAAAGCCTGGTGCTTATGTTGATATATGTTCAGTTCCTGGCACTGACACAGCCTTCTCCTGTGCAAATAATTGATAGTTAGATTCCATAAATATTACTCAAATTAAATTCTTATCTTTCTCTGCAAATATCTCTTGTAATTTAGGATACAGCACTGTTTAGCATCAGAGAAGATAAAATAATCTATCTCTTAATCATTCTGTCTTAATTTCCCTTCTGAATGTAGGGGTCAATTGGTTCTTTCTAATCAGGAATCTTACAAGTCAATCTTCACAAGTTAAAACATCCCAATATGGCAAAAGTAGCAGACAATAAAAAACAGTTTTTCTAGGAAATGATTCACGTCTAAATGTTGACTATAAGAAAACTACATGCTGGACTTTTAACAAAAGCATTATATCATCTGACCATGCTTAAAGTAACTTTTGGAGTAATTAATGTCATTTTACAGAAAGGTTCAATAACTGAAAGTCTAAAGAAGATGCAGGACTTCATAAGTACAAAACTGAATCTTATTTATTCCTTAGGCTGTGTTGCTGCTGCATCGTTATACAAGGCTGGACACTTTTCACTGGCAAATCCCTTGGCAATGATGTGAGATCTTACTAGATAGAGCTTAGAGCACACTACAGCAAACCCATTAAAATTAGTGGTGTCACTGGGGAGTGAACCAGGCCCTTACCGGCCTTCTTTTCCCCTCCTACTTTCTCTTCTATTGCCACACCAACAGAACCATTAAGGCTGGAAAATACCTTCAAGATCATCGTGTCCAGCCATTGACTGAATACCACCTCGCCCACTAAACCGTATCACAAAGTACCTACATGTTTTTAAGCACTTCCAGGGGTAATGACTCCACCTGTTCCAACACCTGACCACCCTTTTAGTGAAGAATCCCACCTGAACCTCCCTTGGCACTACTTGAGGCTATTTCTCCTTTTCCTATCACTTTTTACTTGGAAGAAGTAAAAATCCACCAACCGTCATCCCACTACAGCCTGCTTTCAGGTGGTTGTAGAGAGTATTAGGATCCCCCTTGAGCCCTGTTTTCTCCAGGCTGAACATTCCCAGCTCTCTCATCAGACTTGTGCTCCAGACCCTTCCCCAGCTCTGCTGCCCTTCTCTGGACAGCACCCCAATGTCTTTCTTGTACTGAGGGGCCCCAAACTGAGCACAGCATTCAAAGTGTGGCCTCATCAGAGCCAAGAACAGAGGTACCCTCACAGCCCTGGTCCTGCTGGCCACACTTTCTGGTACAAGCCAGGATGTCACTGGCTGCCTTGCCCACCTGGGCACACCCTGGCTCATGTTCAGCTGCTGTCAAACAGGCACTTTTTCTAATAAGGGAATGAAAATAGTTTACCTCTCTGGTAGGTGACACTGGCCTGTGCCCACCTACTTAGCTTACTGTAAGGACTATTCTGGAGATATAAAAATTAAAATTGTAATGCTTGTCAATATGTGCACTCCTGGACAATGGGAAATGTATTAGATGGGACATGGAACAGCATGCCCATCTTCTGCCTCTAATCAGATGATTATGCCAAAATGCATGTACCAGAGCACCATGTTTGTCATTTGCTATTTGCTTTTATTTCTCAGTGTACAGCTGAGAAAGAGTAACTACAGAACTAAAATTTCTGATTACAAAGTGCAAAGCAATGTACTGCCTCTTATGTGGTCAGTGTAATTAACCACGTCAGTCATTCTGCTTCACACTGTACATCAGTATCCTCTTCTTCTTACCTCCTTCGAGGAATCTCATCACATCCATTCCCTGCAATCTCTTTAGATGTCACTAAGACAGTATTTATTTATTGAATTGTGAGGTTGCAAGAAAAAGCCAGTGTTCAATACCAGCATGTTGAAAAGCCTACTAAAGACAATGGAAATATTTCCATTGATTTTAGTAGACCTTAGATCAAGCTATATACAAGTAACTTCTGACATCCGATTCATCAAGACATAATCCTGACTGCACCAAAATATTTACCAGTGACTTCAGCAATGCTAAAATTTCACCCACTCATAGGTCTTCATTGTTACTAGCTTGATAATCTAAATAAAATGCAGTTTTACATTGGCTTGGGATGAGAAGGATATGAAAGGTTCTATCATAACTGTTCCTACTACCACCATACACAAGGGTAAGCAGTAATTGTTTCCTGTGAGAGCATATAGGGAGAAGATGTCTTTTCATTATGGATGGAGGTCTGTATTATCATAGCCCGCCTCAATGCACTTTAAGGGGCAATATTCAGATGTAACACTGACCTACTGGCTTCTAATTATCTTGTCCTAAGCCCTGATCAACCTGGCTATTCTTGCAATAGTGAATTTCTCTTCAGCAAAGCATTTCCCTTGCCAAAGTATATATTTTTTGGCAGCATTTGGCACTTTCATGCCCTGGAGTCTGATGTAGGCTTGTAAATTGTGCTAGGTCGGCAAGGTTTTCACCTTCCAGAGCACTGAATTGGTGTAAAATAAGACGTTACATTGATTCCCATTCTTTTTCTAGTTTTTTTCCTCAAAAGTATCTAAACACTGAAATTCTTGCTTCATATCCCAGCACAGCACTCAAAACTATAACGCTTTCTCTTCACATATTGCAAATGGCTTGGAAATTACTGTGTGAAGCATAATGGCTCTATCACATGCTTAATACACTTGATGGCCTCTAAAAAGCTACACCATAGCAAGGGCAGAGTACAGCAGTCCTGTATGTGAGAGGAAAATATTACAAGTCCTGTATTTTGGAAATAAGTTTAGGAGAAGAGAAGAATCCCTTCCCAATTCTACAATGAAGGGAAAAAATGTTTCTGAAAGGATATTTCTAGAAGAAAAAAGTATTAACTATGTGACAGACTAAATAAACAAAGTCATAGAAATTACAAATTAAGATCATCTGGAATAAAGCTATACATGTCTCAGTGACTTTAAAGAAGTGAAATAGCCATTTTACTCTGCATTTGTAATATCAAAGAGCTATCTTTATTTCAAAAGGTGAAGCTTATAAACCTCAAATTCAGGCAAAACACTCTGTGAAGTCTTGATAGATTTCCCTTATAGATCAATAGTAAATGAGTGTCCATGTTTTCCCAGGGTTACTTGCCTAGGATTTCAGAGTTAAGAGCAAACATCTTCTTGCATTTGACTCAGTAGTTAATAAAATCTAGTGTTCCACAAAGCTGTAGTGCAATACCTCAATATTAACAAAAACAGATGCTTTCATAAAGATTTTATTTGTGCATACTGATAAAGCTTATCCTCTATTCTCATGCATATTAAATTAGATTTCAGAGCTAGGGCATTCATTGAGCATTTATAAATGCTAATATATGCTCATTTTGATGAATATAAACAAAAATCAGTTAAGCATAATATTTTTTTTTACATTAACAAAACATTGAAGGAAAATGGAAACTAAATATTAAATATTGTCACTACAAAATGCATACAACTTATTTACATGAACATCAGATTGCCTACTTTGCACTTTCAAACCTTAAGGTGTTTCTGGTAGGGGACTTTACAACAACCTCCAAGATTTGTTATTTGCTTGTTTGTTTGTTTTAACACTTCACAGAAGTATCAAAACCCAGGCATTTCCTGCTGATTGAACATTGACTCATAATTTTTCAAATACAGATGAGAAATTCCAGAGCATCCTCAAGAAGTACTACCAGTATAACACTAATCTATTTGTTCAAGATTACAAGATGAAAAGTTATATCGACAGTCTGTTATTTTGCATATGCAGGCATTTATAACGTAAAAATAGACAGCACTAGGCTAACATACAGAAGGTAGTCAGAAAGGTACAAAGATACATAATTAAACAGCACACTGGCTGGCATGTTCTTTAGAACAATTTGTTACTACATTTAATTGTTAAATGGGAAATGAAAGTGAATGGCTTTGTACTTCACCAGGTGCATACATTCTGTGATTTAGGACAAATAATATTTAATTTAATTCATTTTCCTTGAGTTCAGTTTCCTAGAAGAAGTTGTGCATGTATGCTAAAACTAGATCAATTAGCTTTATCTGTAGTTAATGAAAGAACACTGTTTCCTTCAGAGGACAAGAATAAATTTAATTTTAAGCAAAGCATTTGATACAGGAATAATTCACTCTCCATGCACATCTGTCTGTTGACTTCACTGTCTTAAACCAGATCCCTAATTTTCAGAGACCAGAGATGAGCAAGATGAATCTCAAACTCAGCATCCCTAGCCTTCCATACCACCATAAGGCACAAAGCACATGCAACCCAACACCTCTCCAACCACCAGCGCCCAGTGTGGATCCAGCACACAGGATGTGCTTGTTCAACAGGATGTGCTCTAATATAGCACCACATACTCTCAGCCTGTTGTTCAGGCCACAGGAAAATCCTGTCTGACTGACTTGCTGCCTTACAGAATGCTTCCATACATCCTGATGCTGTAAGCTGCTGTCAATGCTTCCAAATTCTATGTTGCCCCGATGTTTTGGTGGAAATATTTTGAGTTTCTTGCTAAAAGACTACAGCATTCTAATACATCAATGGCCTTTCACCATACTGTAAAAGCTGCAGTTGCAGCTGAAGATTGACTCTAATACTAGAGTAGGATTAAGTCCACTGTTCTTCAGATTTATGGCATATTTCTGAATTACAGTCCACTTGAGTTCTACTGCTTGGCTAAAAAGACACAGCAGCAAATACAAAGAGTCACATAAAAGTTCCAGGACTCCAGTTCTTTCTTAGAGCACTAGAGTAGATTAGTTTTGCATTTATCCTGACCACTTTCTCATGTAATTTCTAATTCTAATACTACAACAGTAGGTCATGATTCTACATAGAATGCCTAGATAACTTGACATTTGAAACTTCTGTAGTCCACCTGCACTAGTGCTTTTCACATTGAAACCATTGGTAGAGCAGAACCAGTGGCAGCAACAGTAGGATATTTTGGAGGGATGAGGAAGAACAGAAAGAAAACAAGTGTAAACAAGTCCTGCAGAATTACTCCACTGACTGCATCATTTAAAGGGAAGTGCTGTTAGGGCAGAAGCCAGCTGTTTAATTATTGGAATCCTGTATTTTGGACTTCTTTTCAGGGGACATCACTGTGACTAGACTTTGTCTGCTTGTTGCGCACTGAAAGAAACATCCACAGATCTGATAAAGTACATTAAATAAGAGCCAAATATTCTATTAAGTAAACCTTGACTTACATGATATGAAATTCTTTTGAGCTACCAACTGACAAAAAAGGAAAGAAACCTCAAAGAAATCATTGTACATCAGCAAAAAGGAATGCCTAGGACTGTTGTATGTCCACAAGCAGAACTTTGAAGGTTGAGTAAATATAAGAAACTTTAGATAACAGCTGGAAGGCAGCACTCAAATTAAGTCAGAAAGATGAGAAATAACTATATGGGTTCCCAGTGTAGTGACACAGAAGGTACAGTCCAATCTGAAGGCAATGCTGTTAAAACAAAAATAAGGAAGACAAATTATATTAAAAATGTAGAAACACCAGTTATTTATTTACCATTATGGATTATTGTCTAGAAAGTAACTGAAGTGCTTAGTTATATCATATGTAGGAGAGCACACAGGCATGTGCTCACTGTTAAACATGTGATTTAATCCAACACACCATGTAGGAGCTTGAACATTTGCCTGGATCTAAGTGCATACTTTGGTAACTTGATGAACTGGGACCTGCAGTCCTGCCAGAACAGATGGGACAAACAGTGATAACATCTGTAGAAGTGGTGGTATCTTCTTGTAATTCTTTATCTCATCTCTCTCTGTGATAGCATCTTTGTATACTGCAGCACTTAAGAGGTCAGCAGCAATTTAAAATCTATTGCTTTCAAATTACTTTAGTCATCAGATACTTCTTAATCATGATTGTGCATCATGGTTACTGTAAAGGAGTATTTTTTCCTGTTAATTTGCTCTCTCTGTTGCACAGCACTTTAGGCAATATTTAGGCAAAAAAAACTCTGCATCAAGTGAATTTTAAGTATACTTGATTGCTTAGGTCTTTTGAAAACCTTGGGAAAACATTTCTTGAAAGAAAAATTATGACTTCTCAATACTAATGTTATCTTCATGTAGGATTTATATAAAGATCTATATAAAGGATGATCATTTATTGTGTCATGTTATGCACAAAAATTTAAGCCTACAAATAGGTTAATGTCATGTTTCACAGCTGACACCATCACTGATATGATAGATTCCATTCCCATCTTGTTACATGTATCACATGGGCTTTTTAAAGAGCTATTGGGCACTATATAATCCTTTATAAAATTATTATTCTGTAAGAAAGAAAAATAACTCATAGGTATCTTTCGTCTAGCTACACTAAAGATTATTTTGAAGTACCCTGAAATTTTCACCAGAAAGAATCCAGGATTCAGGATTTGCATTTATTTTTTATGCACATGTATGATAGTGTGGAAATATTTTGCTTCTGATTACTAAATAAAGCAGGCAGCCGACATAGGTTAGTAAAGATGTTTTATCAACTTTATAAATTATTAAATGTGGACACTGAAGAATAAAATGAAGAGAAGCTTTTAGGGTATGCTTGCTTATGAAAATTGACAGATTGATAAAAGAAAGGGAAGGTTAACTAATCAGTTCTTGTACCTACCTTTCAGCTGGATCTTTTAGGAAGACTTACACCTGCATAACCAGGAACAGAATTTGCCCTACTGTGTTTCAAATGGGAGCAAGACAAAATGTGGCACAGCTGTGGGTATACTGCAAAGTAATGACATTCCACACTTTATCAGGAGTACTAATTTAAATTTATAAGGCTAAAACAGCCAGATTAACAGATTTCAGGAAAAATATCTAGAGAAAAGCATTTCATATTATAACTCAGTGAGGGAAAATAGTTTGGGGGAAAAACAAAAAACAAGCCGAACTCTACATTTTAGTATTTGTAGTACTTTTCAGTGATACACATAAAACAACACACACACACAGAGAAACCAAAATATGACTGTAATCTACTCCTGGCTTGCTGTACTGTTTAGTCTAATGAAACAAATAATTTAGCAGGCATTGTACAATATAGACACCCAAAGAGGATTGCAATATACTAAGTAAGCATGTTTTCTTTTCATATAATTTATAGTCCCTGGGGGAAAAAACAAACAAAATAAAGCATTTTAAAAACCTGTTTTCTGCGTTTACCAAGCTCATAGGGATAGTTAGTTCTTAGCTGGCTGAATTGCTGGCAAAACTGTGAGACATACTGTACCACTAGAGGTCTTTTCATTTACTGATGTTCTAAGGCCTTAAGGGTTTTCCATCAGTGGATACATTTTTTAATCACAGGGAACAGTAAAAATGTAGTGCTGCCTCTTCAAATTGACAGCTGCAGAACAAACACATGGATATCAGCCTAGACTTTTCTATATAAGCATCGGGGGCAATAATTTTCCAAAGAGAAACTGAATATTCATCTTTTTTGATATCCTTATCCTTTATTTAACTTGAGTAAACCTTAAAATGTAAACTCCTGCCAAGCTCTGTGAATAACAGATTTTTGGTCTCAGTGATATAACTGAGGAGAAAAGAAAAAAAAAAGGCAAGAAAAGAAATTGCTAGAAATTACTGAATTGAGTTACTTCATTTTTTGGCTCTTGGCACACTTGTCTTTTTTTTTTTCCATATTTTTCAGTTCTTAACCAATGTGGATCATTCTGTAAATGGAAACATTTAATGCTGAAAATGTCAAAACAAAACACTTAATCTTTTCAGAATTTTACTGTCTAAAAACAAATTCTACTGGAATTTTAAAACAGATTTAGTAAGTAAGCAACTACTAACTTTTTAGGAGTTTACTGTTCCTTCATTTCTAGTTAGTCATCACAGGACAACTGCACATCCGACTTGGTTGTGTACAAACAATCTCAGGAAATAATGGGCCTTTAATCCCTGTGTAGGACAGCAAAGAATTCAGCAGTTAATAAGGAAATCATAAACCACATGGGGAAAGAAGACAAAAAATATAAGTGTGTAAGAGTTATATGAATGAAAATGTTGGCCTTTACTGGAGCTGAGTCAAAAATGCATAATACTTGCCAGTTGAATATTTTCCATAGATGCCTGGTGCAAATACAAAGCATAGGAAAGCCGTGCTAAGTCAGTCCCATTTCTTATTTTAAGCAAATCTATGGAATATAAAAATCTTCTACTTTTACATGTTCCATCAATCTTCCTATTTCATCAGCTACTTTGATTCCTGCTTCCCACTTGCTTGCAGCCTGTACAGTGGTACACAGTATTTATTTCCCCTTTGGAACACACTCTGACTTCACACAGTACCCCAGTGTAGCCCTTTTTATCAGGAGATATTTGTCTACAACACAGTGGTGATCTATGGTTTTTACACATCAGCTACCTCAGTTGGCTCAACAATCAGTTTTCATACAAAAGCTAAAAGGCAAATCTCCTTTGTAATGATTCTAAATGTCAGATTTCAGCTTTCTCCATCTCCATTTTTGAGTGTAATACAGTTCAAGAAAATATTTCAATAATACTTCTCTAAGAAGTAATAGATTTGCTCAAATGCGTAAATAGCAATCACACATAAACAGAGATCAAAGCTGTCCATTTCCAGGAATATCTGAAAAGGAATAATCAAAGGTGTATCTGAGAACAGGATCTTAGAACAAATACACACAGGCAGCCTCTACAAAGGTCACTGGTGATTCAGCTAACACAATACATCGTAATAATACGACGGCTCCTGAGATCTTTGCATTTCCTTTCTAACATGAAAACTTTCCCTTTGTGTTTTGAATAGGTAAGCCCACAGGATATGGATCCAGCATTAGACGCTTACACCACAAGGGAATAGTGGATGAATGCTGCTTCCAGAGCTGCGACCTGAGGAGGCTGGAGATGTATTGTGCTCCAATAAAACCACCTAAATCCGCACGGTCCGTACGTGCCCAGCGCCACACCGACATGCCAAAAGCACAAAAGGTAGACCAGGCTGGGAAAAACTCACAACCACCAAACCACCAAAAAAGAACCAACCAAAAAATCTCCTACATATTTTAGGGAAGGAAAATTCTATCAAGGCTGGTAACATAGAAAATAATTGATGCATTCTCCCTACTAGGTTTAGTGAAACTTTTGACAATAATTGCCAAGGTGGGAAATAAGTGGGAAATGGTGTGTTCCATCTCATCTCTTATGACACTGAGTAAAACGTGGAATTGCTAAACTAGTAGCTGTGAGGTCTTATCATGACATAGGGTAGTAATTGACAAGTACCCACATCATAAATACCACCTAAGACTTCTTTCAAAAGTGAAACTAAACTTTGCTTAACAGCTCATCTATCCAGAATCTCTTCACTCATCCTCCCCTTTTAGATAAAGTGAGTGCTCAAGAAGGAAATCAGACATTCTGCTATTCATCTTACATTTAAACGAACAACTTTTTTCTTCATTATTTATGCCTTTTTTTACTTTTCAGAACGAAATTAAATTGATAGTCACTGCAATCATTGCATACTTCATTTTAACTATTTAAAGTTCAATATACATATTCTACAAGCTACTTCAAATATTGATTGGTATTATTTACATAGTTATGGAGTTCTGAGTATCCAGATATTTGTTCCTCTGATGCCAGATATACTGTACATATACGTATCTACAGAGCCTATAGTTCAGAAAACCCATCTCAGACTAGGCTACTATTAAGCTCATGTTCAACTGTCTCTCCTGTTTGAGGTCTGAACATCTGTTTTACATATTATATGTCTTCTGCTGGAAGTCTCCTGTGATTTATTTTATTGCTGCTGACCCTGTCTGTCCTACACAAATGTTCGCACCAATCCTTCAGTTATCTGAAAATTTTTGCTTACAAGACCCGGAACTTAAGATTTCATAGGAAGTCAGAAAACCAGTGCTTTATATTAAAATCCTTAATATCAACTTTATGAAAAGAACTATTGCAATCATTCCAGCATTCATTTTTTTCCATAAGTCAATCCGTAGAATGGAATTCTTTACCCTTTCTTCCTCAGGAGTTTTCCAAAAATCAGTGTCTATATGATAATTCCTGGGAAGCATCACCTTGAAATCTCAAAGGGCACACAGTGTGACAAGTGAAGCTTCAGGTGGAGCTCAAGAGCAGACACGAAACTCCTGGTTTAGGTTTATTCATATCTGGGCATACAAACCTAAGGAAAGCTGAAGAAAACTTAGGGAAAAGAAGAGAACAGTCTTGGCCAGGAATCCTTGTGCTCCTTCCCATGCTTGTTGCTAAGACAATGGATAAAACATTGGAGTAAAGGAGACAAGATACCTGCCAGCTCTTTGATGGATCTCCACACCACTTTCCTTGGAGGACTAAGGAATGATGTCATGTTTAGGCAGCTGTCCTCTTCCCAGCTCAAAACATAGGTAGGAGAGCACTGATTTTTACAGACAGGAAAGACCTTGTATCTTTCTGCAGCATCAGGGGAGGCAGCACTCAGAAGGGGTATTGGGAGAAGGGCAAAAATAGAGAGAGCATGTAATTGAGTCATTGAGAGAGCATAGCTGCTGAAGAAGTCATCTCAGAAATTAAAAAGGGAAAAATTCAAGAGGTGAAAAGGGCAGTAGGACAATGAGGAGCACCAAAAAAAAGAAAGGCTGAGGGAATTAGATCAAAGAGGTCAAGAAGATGCAAAATATTCCGAAACCTAATGAACCAACACATGTCACAAATAAAGGATGGAGTTTTTAGAAAATGGGAGAGAGAATTAAATTAGAGACAATTTAATATTAAAGAAAACACCTTTAAAGAAACTGTCATGAAAAGGAGCTTGTTGAACAGAATAAAGTAAATCATCAATTCTTCTCAGTAGGAACTTGGCAATAAAATAACAAATCTCATGGGAAATACAAACAATCTTCATTTTTATCTGTGAATGGAGGAAATTAGATTGAGGAAGTGAAAATAGAGATCCGGTAGGAGAAACTATTATTCAGATTTATGATAGATAAAAGGAAAGTACACTGGAGGGAAAGGAAGCAGAATTCAGTAGGAAAAACTGGTACATATTCTCATTTAATTTTTTTCTATTTTTGCAGTCAGTTGTACATGCCACAATTAAGGAAGGAAACTATGTTCAAACATTTTTTAACACATTCTCCCAAGACAAATATATTTAGCTAGTTCATAGTGTTCATAGATATGCCACTGACTTTAACGAAAATAATAGATATACTTAAGTCAGATTACTTTTCTGTTAAAAAAATTTGTTTTTCTCAATAGTATATGTTATATATGAGATCTATATCTTATTCATAGAAAGTAAATATATATACCTATGATTATATATATATGAGCTCTTCAAAGTTTTCATATTTAGACATAAGATGTAAGGTAGGACTAGGTACAATATGCAAGATGTTATACAGTTCCTCTCAGATTTCATAGAGAATCAGTTTCTTATGCATTTCATACATCTGATAGTCTTTGCTCAGCAGCTCCTCATAATCTTTTTAAATGACAAATCTTTTTAAATGACAAAATGATTTGGGATTTTGTTTTAGTGTTTCTACTGCTTAAGTAAGCGGTCTATCTGTGTAGTTCCTTGGGCAGATGGTTGCTGCTAGGCACAAATTGGTAGATGATCTTAGATCAGTGGAGTAGGGATCTTCTCTTATTTTCAGTTTCAATATTTCTGCTGGAAGGCAAAGTAATGGTTTCTCCTAGCTTTACACTATATTTAGAGTTTTAAAGCAAAAACAAACAAGAGATGAAAAATAACCAAGAGGGAGAAGGGGAATTTAACTCCTGTCTTAGGTACCATCTAGCTTTTCTATTGTTTATTTCCTTCTCTTCTGAAAAATGCTAAAATTTTAATTATCCTTAAGAGAAGTAAATTTTAACAGGAATTTGGAACACTATTGATTAGCTCTTTGTCAAAAACATTTGCCCTGCCAAAGGAAACAACTTAGCAATTTCCACAAGTTTACACCTGAGGGAAGATTGTGACCTTTTCAAATGAAGCAGAAACATAAACAATGTCACAAAATTGTTACAAATTCAAACCTTGAAAATTACTACTGAAGGCAGAGGCTGGTAAGGCTGATTTTTAAATCCAGCAAAGAAACAATTGTACAATAATTTAGCTTGGGAAAGGACTCTAAGAACAATGGGTTCAGCCATTAACTCAGCACTGCCAAGTTCACCAGTAAACCCTGTCCATAAGTGCCTCATCTACATCTATTTTAAATAACTCCAGGGATAATGACTGCACAGCTTCCTTAGGCAGCCTTTTTCAGCGCTCGGCAATGTTTTCTGCGAAGAAAGTTTTCCTGCCATCCAACCTAAACCAACCCAGGTACATGTTGAACTTGTTCATGAACACAGTGCCATGCCATCCCCTTGCAACCTGAGCAAAAGGGAAAAAAAGGAGCATACCTTATTGGGGTGCTTTACGCTTTTTGGGGG
>VWYI01012398.1:14154-26455 GCA_013399455.1 Anthoscopus minutus | reverse complement strand
TTTTTTTCCTCCATTTAATGTCATATTTTCAGGACCTCATCTTGCTCTACCTACAAGTTGATTCAGATTTAGTTTGTTAATAGCTGTGTTTTACAAGTGTCTCTTACTAAATAACACTAATAAAAAAATATGGAAATTGATTAAAATACTACCAAGTACATCAATAAACATGAATATTGCTATGTTCTTTTTTTAATTCTGAAAAGCTGATCTATAATAGAGTAGTGAATATAGATGAGTTTGGAAAGTGTACTGGATATATCATTCAACAATGTACACTATCACCGCATCACTTCTTGTACTCCAGTTCTACATTGCCTCTAACAATATTCACATTAATTTAGAATAACAGCTGCTGGATTTATTTTTCCATTATTATGTACCTTTCAAACAAAAAAAGAGTATGGAGTTTGTGTTTCTTTAGTTTTACTTTTAGATAAAGGGTATCAATAAAATCCAATAGCAAATAAAAGTAGTTGTTAAATTTATTGTATTATCACAGTGGGACCACACACTGTGACAAACAACATATAGATTTCTTGGAATTTCCTATGACCAATACATACAGAACTGAACACTGTCTTTCAATGTAGTTTCCTCTGATCAGCTTTTATAGCAGTTAGTGTATTTAAATATTAAGCAAATAAATACATATTTTCTGAGACTCAACAATCAGATGCAATCTGGAAAAACAAAATACTCTCAGTATAATTTGTAATTTAAAGCTTAAGGAATATTCTATCATATTACTTATGACACCTCTTTGCAACAGTGAAAACATAACAGACTTATTTTTCTCTTTAAGCAAGAAGAATTTGTACTGACTCTGTAATTTAATTATTCAATGACATTACAGTGTTTGTGTTTTGTTTTTCATTCTCTTTCTAGTAATTCTCTGTACACTGAGTGCGTTTTGACAAAAAGAGAGTAGTGTGCTACAATTCCAGATGATTATCCAGTCTTGTGCTATGGTTCGTGAAGTTGAATTTAAAGCCTTATATTATAAATATATAATAAAATCTTTGATAAGGTTTTCTGTTCACTTTTTCCACATATACTTATGTATTTCTCAATAGTGGAATATATCTTTGAATCTGATTTCAAAGGTGACCCTAATTTGAGCAGAGGGCTGGACTAGGCTACATCCAGAGGCCCATTCCAACCCCCAGGTGTCCTGAGTTTATGATTTTATCGCCCAGTGGATCATGCTTGAATTCAGCTTATCTAGCAGTAAACATAGATGAGATCTATGTCTGGTGTCAGTATCTATCTTTCCAGTCAATGGAGAGATTCACGATATTTCTGCTTCCTCAGCCTAAGTTCCTAAAGCCATCTGAGACACCCTAGATTATCTGAAGCATCCACACTGTGCTGAAAGATGTGACAAAGGGCCTGTGATAGATTTTCTGTAGCTGGAAACCATATGCAAAGACCTCTAAACATCTCACCGTCAGGAAGTACAATTCTATGTTGAAGGAAATTAATATCAGGTACATGAACGCCAGCCTATTAAAAGTATCTGCATTGAGGTGAAACAAGTCAATTCTAGAGATATACTTTCTCTCCAGGAAGCATGCAAGGGATTTTGACAACTAGCTTAGCTCACTACTGAACTGTAGTTCAGAGTTACTTCAGTGCTGGTGAGACCAATCCACTTAGGTTTTAATGAGACTATTCTATAGAACTTCAGTCAGCTCAGATTTGATTCTTCTATTTTCCATCTCTGGCCAAATTTTACTGGAGTGAAAAGTACTCCAAACTCCAAAGACAGACAATTTTGTAGATTTTATGTTAGCTTTTTTTGTTAGGAAAATTGACCAGTTATTTCTGTTCTGTGATATTTTAAGATATTTTTACTCTATGAAAACTAGCTATTAGCTGACAGTGATTTCATTCTTGAAACACTTCTGGTGAATGATTTTTTTGAGGACAAAAAAAATTACTACTGTTTAATAAGATTAGTTCATTCTGGTCCATCTGCTACTTGACTTTTCTAAAAATCTTTAATAGTCTTTGTAGAAGAAAGTTATTCCTTAAAAATCTTTATCAACCTTCTCCAATAAAGCAACTTTGTCTACATCTCAACTTACATTTACTAGGTATTATAGTTTCTACAGATTCACACAACTCAAAATTCAGACTCACTGGCCTGCAGTGACCCAGGTTACCTTTATAAACTTTAAAAAACCAAAATCCTTTCCCTATCCAAATTCCTCTGATACTGAAGTTGTTTTAACAAAACACATTGTTCCATCAATAATAATTCTGACATAATTTCCCACAAAATGCTTTTCAAATTAATTTTGTCTGTTCAAATTTTAACGTTTTCTTAATTTATTTTTCTTTAAAAATGAAATTTAAAGTAAAATTAACTTTAAATGCTTTTATTTTTAGGGTTTTTTATCATCTTTGTATCTTTCATAAATATGTTTAATAAGACTATGATAATCAGTAAAAAAATGGTATAATATTATTTAAATCCTTAACCATGCTTTGTACATTCAAGATCTGCTTGTGGTTTCACTCTGTTCCAGAAATCAATAATTACGTAGACAATAAATAAGAAGAGACTTTTTCAACATCCCTTCTGGCAATCTCTCGGTCCAGTGAAGGTTACTAGAAAAATTCTATTAGCATGAGTTCCCTCTAGCCTAGGGGCAGACTTATGGGGAGGTGTGTTTATTCTTCATCACTCTGTCACCAAGAGTTCGGACCCAGCTCGTGACACTACAGTCCCTTTCAATACGTGCATATCATCTTTCCTATGGGAATCAAGGAGAAAACTTGCAAAAAATGCTTTCTTAATGTGTCTTGTACTTAAATGGACCTGAAAAAAATACTCTAAGGATATAAAGGAGAAAGAGAGCATCTGTTGTTCCCTTGACCTAGACGCAGACCTTTTCTATGCAGAAGGTTTCTGAAAGAAATGAGAGAAATTTGCTTTCTTCTACCCTTTAGGCACCTCTCACAGTTGCTATGACTTTTCAAAGACAATTAAGACTGGTCTTATAATGACACTGAGCAACATACTCAGCACTTGCAGGTATAACCCATCAAGTTATACCTTGCAGGTATAACTTGCAGGTATCCAGTTTTTTTAAATATTCCTCAGCTTGACCATCCTCTACTGAGAGCAAATCCAAATCTGCTTCAGACTTTCCCTCATGTTTCAGGGGCCTGAGACTCTCAAATCCCAGTCTTACTATAAAGATCAAGATAACGAAAATATTCCATACTTTAGTCTTTTCCATGTGTTTTTTTCACTAGATCCTCTGCTCCATTCAGCAGAAGGCCCACACTAGGCTTCATTTTGCTTCTCTTGCTCATATTATTATTTAATAATGTGCTGATTTTTTTTTGTGCAGTTGATGGAAACTGTTCCCTTTCAAAGTACCAAGAAAATTTTTCAGAGCTAGGATATGAATGAAACATTATTGGTTTTTTCTGCTTCATTAAATTTCATTCAGAGTCTTCACATCACATTAGATCTGTTTGTTTTTATGAAATATGATTTTTCTCACCAATATCTGATGTACATTTAAAATGAGAAAAGAATACATGCCTGGTGATAGACAATTAGTGTGATTTCTTTAAATAAGGAAAAAAACCCTAGCAGGTTATGCTCCAGGCATTTGTGTGTTTGTATTTGTATTTGTATCAACAAGAAAGATTGTCACATCTTGCAGGCAGTTGCAGAATGTGTCAATATAATGCACTTCCCATTAAGAAATATAATAAATAGAAGAGAGGGTAAAAAAAAATTAAAAAAATAGAGGATAGAGGGTTCTTTTGTTTGTTTTAGCCTATTTCGAGCCCTACTCTGTTTCTAATACGATTTCCTGAAAATATTTATGAAATTCATTGCACTGCTTATAGCTTAAATTCAGAAAATTACCTTTATCTCATTTATTGTGAACTTCTAACTAAATGAGCTTTTCCGTGTAATCGATTATAGTTTATGAAAAGACCTTCTAACAACTTTTAAGTGCAATGACTGGATGATTAAGAAAAAAGATATTGTCACAGTGCAGGTTTTTCAAACGCTGTTCCCAAAGGAAAAGTACAAACTCTTTGAATTTACAAAAGGAGATTAGAACTTTAGATGTATTGCATTTCTTTTTTTAAATTTTTTTTTTGGAATTTTTAGCAGTGCTGGAGTACTAAAGTGACTAAGGATACAGTTCAAATAGCATAAATTCCGTCATGTCAAAAGGAGCTATCTGGAATTCTAAAGTGCTGTTATAGTAAATGGGGAGGTGTATGTCATTTTAAGAAACAATTTGGATGGCCTATATGTACAAATCTAATTTAGAATGAGATGAGTCATGCCTCAGAAGAGCTCATCTCTTTTTTTAATATAAGCATTCCGAGATACCTTATTTACAATTACAGAATATCCTTTGAAAGGCACCCACAAGGTTCACGGAGTTCAACTCCTGACTCCAGACAGGGCAAGCTAAAAGTTAAATCATATATCTGAGAGCACTCCCCAGATGCTTCTTGAGCAATGACAGGCTTGGAGCCATGACTACTTTCCTGGGGAGCTTGTTCCACTGCTTGATCAATGAACTCTTCCCTAATATGTAATCTGGACAGTTAGTGATGCAGCTGTAAGGCATTCCCTTGTGTCCTATCACCACACACTAGAGAGACAAGGTCATCACCTCCTTCTCTGCTTCCTCCCATGAGGAAGTTGTAGACAGCAATGAGATCACCCCTCAGCCTCCTGAAAGCTGGACCAAACCTACTGTGTTCAGCTACTCTGAGTAAGTCATGCCCTCACCAAGTTTGCTGTCATCCTCCAGGCACATTCTAATATAGTTAGCTCCTTCTTGCATTTAGAAAGGTGAAATTGCACACAGTTCTTGAGCTGAGGAAGTGCTGAATAGAGCTGGATGATCCTCTCCACCAGTAAGTTACACTGTGCCCTATGACCCCCAGAATACAGTTGGCTCTTTTGGCCTCGAGAGCATATTGTTGACTCATAGTGAGCTGGTCATCAACCTCTCCAGATCCATTTTTGCAGGTCTGTACTCCAGGCTCTTATCCCCCAGCCTATGCATTCATCCAGGATCACACTCTCAGGTGCAGAATCCAGTACTTGTTATGTAAAATTTCAAATGATTGGTCATTATCCAATGCTCTGGTCTATCAGGATGTCTCTGTAAGGCTTCTTGATCCTTCACAGAATCAACAGCTTTTCCTATCTTAGTATTGTCAGCAAACTTATTTTGTGTGCATTTAACTCCTGTGTCCAGGTTATTGATCAAAATATTGAAGCAAACTGGCCCTAAAACTAAGGAACATCACTAGTGGCTCCCTGCCAAACAGGTTTCACCCCTTTTCTGTTTTGCTGCCTTAGTATCCATATCAAAAGATCGTCTTCAACATGCTTCAGGAATTTCCTAAACCTGTTTGTGAATGACATATGATAGTCCCAAGTTAAGATCTAGGAAATTGAAGTCAACCATTAGGCCAAGAGCAGTTGATCTAGAGATTTCTCTTAAGGCCTTATACAGTAATACATTGATGTCATTGTACTGGATGGAAGATCTGCAGTAGATTCCCACAACTTTATTAGCTTTGTCCCTAAACTAAGCCCAGAGGCTCTCAACTATGTTGTACCTAATTGTAAGCAGTGTAATCCCTCCTCTACATGAAGTACTACCCCTCCTCCTCACCTGTCCTGGCTATTTATCCCTAAGAGACATACATTCAGTGGAAAAAACGCTCAAGATAACTTGAGTGAATATTGATTATCACTGGAATTTGCAATCTTAAAACCTGTAAGCCATTTTCAGAAATTCATTCCTACAACTAATGAATCCTAGGTCAATATCAGTCTATAGAAAAATTTTTAACCCATAGAAGAATTTATTATTTCTTTGCTTGTAAACAGAAAGTAATAAAAGTTACTTAAATGGCAATGAAACTGCCCAAACCCTTCTGAAATCAAAGGAGATTTCACTCTGTCTTTTCAATACTTGCAAATTACAACAGGGCACTTACACATAAAACAGTTTACTACTAAGATGTAGTTCCATAATCTAATATGGAGACCATAGGTAAACTGACATATCATATGACCAATCATAACCATGGAGCCATAAATATATGGGTCTTGAAGGTACTTTGAGGAAACCTGATTTGTTGAGGAAAGATAGTCCATCATTTACTGAGGGAGGATAAGAATATTTATGTTTTGTTTGTTTAATCCACTCTTAAAAACCTCCTGAGGTGGGGGGATCTCAAAACTTGTATTTAGAAAATACTTGTTTTTTTTCCCCCTTACCCCATAATGAAAGTTTTTATTACACAAATTGCTGAAGAAAGCAATTACTTCACCAGTTTTACCACAACATTTTCTGAATTGTTTGAGTCTTCCTAGATCTTATCTTAAAACACGTTTTCTGTTTTCTTCTCAATTCTACTTCTACACAATTTTTTTGTCTTTTCCTCCAGACCTCTAAATCTAATGTCTTCCTTAAGAGTTGGTGCACGAAAATCAACAAAATCTGGTATCTTCCTTCCTGAACATTTTCTTGATTAGGGAGATTGAGGAGGAAAGGAGATGAAGAGACCACTTTAAAAATATAAGATTTTTTTCTACATTCTTATAAAACACACTTTACTACATTTGCACTCTCATCAACATCAGATAGAAATCCACTTTTTTTTCACTATTTCTATTTGCTATTACTATTTTTGACTGATATACAATAATCTTGTTAGTCTGCCTCAGAATTAGACTTATCTTTTCAATAATACTTTTTAGTCCATTATAACCTCCACATTCTTCTCTACAGCACTATGCCCAGCCATTCTCTCCTCATTTTGTAGCTATGTGTTTGATCTCTCCTTTCAATCACTTTATTGAGTGTAATCCTATTGATCTGGGGGTAGTTGTCCAAAACATTTATAAACTTCTAAGTAGGAATTTTAACCTCACCAATCTGGGCATCATACACTGTTTTCTTAATGGCAGTTTCTATCAGTTGGCTAAGCAAAAAAATAGAAAAAAAAATACCTGAATAGTACCAATATCATAATCAATATATACAGGACTTCAATGAAATGCATTACCACTAAGTAGTAAACCTAATACTTAATCTCTTATATTGACAATATTTTCCTGAAATAATTACACAGAGGTAAGGTGTTTTCTGTGAAAATATCTTCCTCAGTAGGGAAGCTGAGTAAAAAAAAGGAGCTAAAAGAAAGCACCGTTAACATTTTTCTGACCTAATTTTCTATCCATGAAGAATTGTGATCTGAAGCATCTCAAAAGTTTAGAGAAAACTATCAAGTAAAAGGAAGATGCTTGAGTACTACCTGTTTTACTTAAATTTAATATAGACTATAAAATACTGAAATTTATCAGGAAATCTTATTCAGAGTCGTCTTCAGTGTTAGACGCAAACATAAAACCCCTTTTATATTTGAAAGTAGTATAACAAGTCTTACTTACTACAAAAATTTATACTTTTCCTATTTAAAAAAAATCTGTATCAGTGATTATTGATGATCTGTTATGCATTGAAGGAAATACTGAGTTTCATATTTATGGTTTTTAATTTTTTTACATAAAAAAGAATAAAATGTTTGAACTCAGATTTGTTTCTCTTTGCTGTTCAATATATCCAGAAATATAATTAAATATATTTATTTACCATTATGAATGTGTGTTTCTGAACATTTATATATACCTAAGAGTCACATGTTCAGACATGACAAGATACAGAAAGGATGAAGATGCAAAGAACTGAGTGAGTTAAATGAACACACAGCTCCTTTTCTGAGAGGGAGGAAAGCTTTCCTTAATATTAGACAGAACACAAGGTTTAAATACTTACGCTTTCCAAATAAAAGGAAAGAAGTTTTGTACAGGTAAATTATTAGATTACTGACAGATTGAAATGTGGCTAAAATAACTGTAGGTTGTATGGTACTGCCAAAGCACAATCTAACTAGCTGCCATCACTGCTCTCAAAGAGAAGTTTGCAATATGTAGATATTTATATACATACCTTTCTTTTCTCATATCTCAGCAACATCTTACAAGGACAATGGGTCAGATCTTTAAGGCATTTACATGGTTATTGTCTGCCTTCCATTGAATGCTATGACTAAAACTCTTTTGTAATAAAACTGTGTTATGCAGTACATTAATAATCTTGTAAAATACAAAATATATATTTTTAGTGAAGATTTTTAAGAGTCATTAAATAATGCTTGCTCTATGAATCAAAGAAATGTGGCAACTGGTATAAATCCTGAAAATGAGAGAGGATTTGAAAAGTGTGAAAATAAGCTCTAGTTCATCTCTGGGTTCATCTGTCAATTCATTTATTTTTACATCGCCTAGATCATGCTGAAATTTCTTAATATACTTTCAGCTTAAACATCATCTAATCATCAAAAGTATGAAAAGCATGAAATTAGGAAGCATGAAATTACTCTGTTCTTTGCTCTTCAGTGCCAGCTGCAAGCTTGAATCATAACAGAAGCAGGATAAATACAGAAATCAAGAGAGTACTGCTAAAGCTAAAGCCATGTATGGTCAAAACTATTCTTTCTAATGCTGTTTAAACTTCAATAAGACCAGCTTTGGGTTTTCATGGATGTGCTTAACAAACTTCTCCCTTAAATAACATTCCACTGTTAACAGCATGTTGGAAGGATCTTAGCTGAAAGAGGCTACCACCTGTCTTAAACAAGGGTTAAAACACTTATAAGCAGTTCTGTTGACAAAAGAACTACACAGGAAAAAAAAAACCCCATAGACTATGTTAGATAGCAATGGGCTTTTTTCTTGACATCAGCAGACTCCTGAAGGATTCTTCCTCTTTGCTCTACTATCATTTAAAAACAAGGTCTAGTGGCAAAAGGTATATTTCTCCCAGCAGGAGGAGCAGTAAAGATACCCTGCTCCTGCTGTGCCTGTACTTGAGGTTACCTTGTTGTTATTGTTGTTGTTATACCAAGACAGGACAAAATGATAACAAGTGCAGCTCAGAAAAAAATTGTCCAGTTTATTACACACAGAACAATACAAGAAATCCACTATGTTAATATAATTAAAATACGTCCAATATTCCTCATTCTGAAGTCACCCTGGAGGCTCTCTTTATGCCAAGGAAAACTTGCTATAAAAAATGTACAATAAAATTGGTTTAATACACAGTCAAGACCTTTTCTGCTTCTCACATCACCCCACTAGTGAGCAGTCTGAGGTGCACAAAAAGTTGGGGGGACACAGCCAGGACTGGTGATCCCAGCTGACTAAAGGGATATTCTATATCATACAGCATCATGTTCAATAAAAAAATCTAGCTGAAGAAGGAGGAAGAGGGGCACCATCAGAGTGATGTTGTTTTGTCTTCCCAAGTCACTGCTACATGAGATGGAGCCTGGTTTTTCTTTCACCTGCCTGACCATGGGAAGTGCTGAATGAATTCCTCGCTTTGCTTTGCTTGCACTTGCAGCTTTTGCTTTACCTATTAGACTGCCTTTACCTTAAACCATGGATTTTATTAGTTTTATTCTTCTAGTTTTCTCCTTCATCCCATCAGAGAAAAATGAACAAGCAGATGCATGGTGCTTAGTTACTAGTGGACTTAAAATACAGCAACAACTCTACAAAAAAAAGAAAAAATACATTATCTATATCTCATAGCATGTGATTAAATAATATAAAAACCAAGTTCAGTCCTGTTAATAAATTCATTTTGTATGATGAACGGACTGACAATGAGTGGCTTTGCTTATAAAGCAGCACACTAAATCTCAAAAGGTTTTTAGTGACTTACATTATAGCAAAACTTAAAATGATGTTCTTATCCTGAAACAGGTTTCTTAGAATAATCAAGCACTGTTCCCTATTAATAACCAAGTGTGTAAGCATAAATTCTACATTGAAGTTTTCCTGCATGTTTATTCCCTTCTAGACTACTAGAAATGTATTTAAACATTTATCTCAAAGAAGGAAATACAGGGGTATATTTATTCTGTATATTTTGGTAATTTTAACTCCAAACACAGTTTTAAGAAATTTCTGTATTTACTGTAAGCTAATAAAGTGAAGATAGATAGTTTGCAAATTGAAGTGTACATTAGTGAAATAGTACGCAATTTTCATAGAAAAGTTATATATTTCCTATATATTGCTGGCATAGTCAAGAAAAAACCTCTAGAAGTGTGAATTTCACCTATTTTAATTTGTTGGCTGATCACTTTTTTAAGGTATTGATCTGGGAAAAAAAAAAGAATAAACAGGCAACAAAAACCCAAACAGACAAAAAAAAAAACCCCACATTTCAACACACTTTCACATACACACAACCCTGCATCTTCATAAACACTGTCTTCTCTCTCCTTTTTCAATTTTGCCTATTTTTGGTCTGTCCAGTTCGTCCAGTTCATCCAGTCAGGTGTTAAGTGACTTAGGAGGTTGAGGTGCTATCTCCAGCTTTAACGACTTCTGTTGCTCCAGTCCTTTGCACACTTGCCTGACCAGGGTCGCCCAGGACCACAGTGCCTCAAGGTTGCTCCTTACCCAGTGTGGGTCATCCATGGACTGTGATCCCTCAGGGGTGTCCCTGCATTGGCACCAGCCTCCCAGAGACCCCACTACCTTTAGGGACATCATGGAGCGCCTTCCTTCCAAAACAAGCCTCTTCAGCCTCTAACTGTTGCTAGTGTCTTTGTCAGATAGGTTTTGCTAGGGGCTCTTATTGCTTCTCTGGATGGATCAAGTTTGGGGTATTGTAGTGAAATTTGGATGCAAAATTAATGTTTTCCACTATGATTTTCCCTTGTCTTTAGGCAGCCTGGACCCCACTTGAGCAGAAACACTGCAGCTCATGGAGTTTCCTCCACATGCCACAACTCATTACACACATTTCTGCCACAGACTCTGCTTCAGTGAAACACACATTGAAGAATATACAATGAAGGTTAAAGAAGTAACTGAACATCAATGCATTTCAGCTGTGAATATATAAGGGCTGAGAGTGCTATTCTTGACACAAAGTGTCATTTCTTTCGAAAAAAGGACTTTAGCTTTTTATTTCCACTTAGGGCATTACTTCAGTTATTGTTGTCTCATTTGTAAAATTGATTTTATGTTGAGGTATTTACCAAAAAGAAGAACTTTGTGTTTCTTTTTTCTTCTGTTTATCCTTTTTTCTCAAGGTTTTGTACTAAAAAAAGAAATGTACAAAGGAACGAACAACAAAAAAAAGTGAAAAGCAAATTACATCAACCATTTAATTTTTCTTTTTTAATTTGCTTCCTTGGTTTTGTAAACTTTCCATTTATAGGATATTGTTTCATAACCAGACAGTCTGTATCAGTTTTTAATCAAGTTTCATTATTTATAACCTCGACACTGAAATCTGATCTACATTTTATATTTTTTTCCAGATTAATTCCTGAGGTTAAGGTTTGCAGCAATTTTATTTTGTTTGTTTGCTTTTATTTCAATATTTTATCTAAATACTTTCCTTTGAAGTTGATTTAACCTTGATTGTTCAGAACTCGATCATTTCACAAATTTTGTTTGGTTGATTTACTGCTCTTAATTCTATGGAAAAGTACAAAGTTCTGGGTAAAACAGGAAAAAAAGAAGAGATTTCTTACGATTAATAAATATTTTTAAAAGAAAAGTGAAGGTATTGAAATATGTTTTCTAGCAAGGTAAAATCACTGAAAGTTAAAAGCTTCCTATTTTCATGGTTGATCTTGAAATTGCATGAGACTATGAATTATAAAAAAGTTAACTAAGCTTAACTGATAATTTACTTTTGTCATGATTTGGGGAAAAGGCAAACAGTTCAATTATCTCACTCAACGTAATTCTATAACCATGAAAATATAATACAGTGTCGTGGTTTTAAAGTTGCTAATTCGAAATTTCTTGGCTAACGCACTAAAGAATGTTGTGGGTTTAGAGCTAGCCAAAACTTACAAGCTCTCTTATGTTCTGTTGTGAGATATGATTTTAGAGGAAAGGAAAACGCAGGCTTAAACTTAAGACTATAAGGAAAATTTATTAACAAAACAAACTAAAAAGAAAATGAAAAGGAAAAGTCCAAATGAAACTTCCAGAACACTTCCCTCTCCTACTTACTTATTTTCTTTCCACCTAACAACATAAAACGAAATCTGGGATTTTTAAAATCAGTTATCACTTCTACAATAATCTTTCTCTAATTCACATAGGGCAAGGAGTCTTCTTTTTCAACACTCTGGAGATATGTCCACAAGAACAGTTCTCTGTGGCTTGCATCTTCACAAAACA
>VWYI01012398.1:0-13582 GCA_013399455.1 Anthoscopus minutus | reverse complement strand
GGCCCGGCTCAGGCCGGGCCTTCCTCCACTCACAGCTTTGTCACCTTCAGCCGCCAGAAACCAAAGAGGAAGAGTTCAGAGTTGCCCGGGCTTCACAATGGGTATTCACGGGGGTGGACCTTGACTCTGAATAGCTTACAGAGCTGTCAGTTCTCAGAACTAAACAGTCACTGGCTCTCTCTAAAATTCTCAAGAGCTTCTTTCAGGAGAACTATTTCTGGGGATGTCTTTCTTTTCCTTCCTTCCTAATACCAACCCAGTTCAAACCAGCACATACAGATAATTTACACCTTGCTAGGTCATTCTCAGAAGTCATGTGCACTGATTTTCACAGATCTTTAAATATCTAATCTATAAAAACAAAATAAATTTGTCTTAACCAAAATTTTACCTTTAGAAATGTTTTCCCTTCTATTTTTATTTTTCACACTATTTTCAGAAAACATCAATTCTAACACTATTTTTATTGCTTCATGCTATTTCAATAATTGTCTACTTCAAGAATCGTCTAATTCAAGAATCACGATAAATCCAGATCTCATCTTTACAGAAAAGGAAGCATAGTAATGCAGTTAAAATTCTTATACACACACTTTATTCCTTATGTTCCTATTCCACTTTTCCTTATGTTAGGATCACCCTTTCACCCCCTTAGTCCTGAGGTGTTGTAAATTCTCTACAATCTTATGGCCTTTTGTTAGCAACACTAATACTGTATTACAGGCCTGTGTGTTTCTAAATCAATCATACTAGGAATCAGATGTAAATATAATAAGCAAACTTTGTCTTACCCTTTTATTACCCAAGGAAATAATTTTGACTGAAAAGCGTGGATGGCAGAAGCAGAATGACTTTTATAGATCATCAGTGTGTGGAACCCAGGCTGAGAGAGAGACTGTTAAGATTTTAGAGGGGACGAGGTGAAAGAACTCTTGCTATTGACAGCAGGAATGTCACTTTTGTGGTAAGGACTGCTAAACAAAACCGAATAAAGCAAAACAAAATTAAACAAAATTAAAGCCTTCAGTGTCTGAAAAGAGGACAGGAGATGTTACGAACTGTCACCCATGACTATGTAGTGTTTTGATTTCTCATAAAACAACAAGAATACACTGATATACACTGCAGATTCTGGAAAGAATAGCTTATCTGTTTCAAAGGCATGTTTAAATCTGGCTTGCCTTTGTCTAATTTGCATTACAGAATTTAAAGTCTTTCATACTACAGTGCCTCTCTTTAGTTCAGTGGAATATTGCATTAATTTGTTGAAGCTCTCTCCATTTAAGGTTAGAGCACAATAGTGCATAGATAATGCATTTCTCATAGCTCTACTGCTAAATGCTAAAGAGTCTTGAAAATAGTTTAAGTACACCTTATAATATCTGTTTTGAATTTAATAACAGATTTGAGTCAGATGGCTTTAGATTAAACTAACTTTTATACAGAGGACTAGCACTCCTGTAGCCAGCCCTCTCTCATATAATAATTTCCATGATTCATGTAAGAGAAGTAACTCTGTAAATTTATTCATTGTACATCTTTAATAACACAACAACAATTCTAAGAAAGGAAAGACTCACTCAAAGGGAACAGTTAATTTCAGTTTCTTCTTCATAAGTTGAAAAAATTAGCTCCAAATTTCCCTGAGAATTTCTTAATTCATCAGGGTATAGATTTGTCCAGATAAAAGACAGGGAATCTTTTCTAGACTTTTCTGATCAGTGGCACAACTTCAGAAATGTGAAGTCATAGGAAGAGATGAAAGATACATATGTACATGAGGTAACATGAGGTAACACTGGGTAGGGACACTTATCTGAGAATAAGGAGTTTTGGTGTCTTCCTGCTATTATTCTTGTGCAATATATAAACTTCTCAATGCTAATCAGTTTCGCTTGACATCTAGTACAAACTACACAACACTGTTAGAGCATATGAGAAGTAGGATATGCAATACAGGCAGACTGCTTCTGTGTGAAAGGCAGAACTGCTGCTATAGTCAACAGCCCCAGCTTTCTCTGGAAGAGGAGTCAAGGGTCACAGGAGAAGGAGGGGAGGATACAATAATGAAATGTAATCAGGGGGTGAAATATGGGTCTACAATGATTTTCATCATAGGAAGTGGAAAAATATAGACAAAATATATGGACACCCTTCTTCTAGTAGAATCAAAATAAAATAGAATTCTCATAAATCAAAATTCTTACTGGAAAATGCCAAGGAGATGTGACAAAAAAATTTATAGCAAGTGTAAGACATCATATGTTCCCCATAGTTTAGCAGTAAACTTCTACTGGGTCTAGCTAGGATAGGACTACTTTTCTTAGTAGCAGTTCACCTTGTACCGTGTTTTACACTGGTGGCTAAAGCAGCCTTAGTAGCACAACAGTGTTTTATCAATTGCTGTGCAGTGTTTCCACAGCATCAAGACCTCTATTTCTCACTCTGCTGCCCCCCAGCAAGACAGAGAGAGGTGGGCACAAGTTTGGGAACAGACACAGCAAGATGCTGACTGCAGCCACCAAAGGAATAACCTTTAAAAGGAATAATAACCTATAAAAAGGAATAATGTCATACTCAATCCCATACTCATCATACTCAATAAAAGCAGGGCACAGAGTTTCCAAAGTACCCAGTGAATCTGTATGAGACCAGCCATTCTTCTGCTGGTAGAGGTAGTAAGTGCTCAGCTCCTCATCACTTGGTTGTTTTTTGGTGATTTTTATCTGGTTTTCCTCTTTCTTTTAAGCTGTCTTTATCCTAACCCAAAGGTTTTTCTTATTTTTGCTCTTACAATTTCCCTCCACTTTCCTCTAGAGGCAAGGAATGAGCCAGCAGCTGGTGGGTGCTTAATTGTTAATTGAGGCCAACTCACCACAAAAAAGCGAAAACAAGCTGGGATAAAAAGGTCACAGCCAAAAGTGATTCTTTTAGAAGGGACGTTAGTCTTGTGTGCTTCAGCTGAGATGAGAAAGAATTTTAATAAAATTAATAATTTGAAGGAAGCTGTTGGTGAAATGAAAAATAGATCATAAAGAACTGTAAAATTATAAAAAATAAAAACCATGAAATAAAGAGTGATTAAAAAAATAAAAAACACAGAGAGGAATAGCAAGTGTGGAACTGAAAGAAATGGGAGAGGAATTGACACAGAATCTTGTTTTATTACGATCTTTTACTATAAAGAGTTCTTTCTACTTTCATGCTGGTTTAAAATTCATGTAACTTCACTAAATCTCACTGAAGTAGAAAAAATTCACTGAAGTAACACGAAATCAGTTTTATACTTTTAAAAGTTAGACAATTTAACATATTAAGGAGAAAAATATTTTTAGTATTCCTATACTATAGTGTATATGTAGCCTGTGTATCACACATATAAAATATACATACTGCATGTACACATTATGTACTAGATGATTTATATGCACATTCTGCATACATATGTAGTCTGCATATATGCAGATAAAAATAGCATATACATCTCTGTATGTCTACATTTAAGTATTGTACACAGAAAGAAAAAACATATGTAGATGCCAGTCAATTCTCCCTTTGTTTTTTGCTGGGATTTTTCATCTTTGTTGTACCAAGACTCTCTTAGTTCCCTGGAAATGCATGGCAAATATCATTCTTACACAGCTTATGTCATAGCAAAGAAACTACATCTGTCTAGAGAAGGAGGATGAACTCTCCTTAAAACAGATGAAAGGAAAAGAACAAGGAAAAGGGGAAAGAATCATAGAATCATAAATTCCATTTTCCTTTACCTTTTGTTTGCGTTAGGAAAATGAAAAAGAAAAAGTAAAAGGAAGGGGAAATGGATGCAAAGGAAAGGGAATTACTATTTACTCTCATTGCTCTTCATTCTCATAACTCTTTCATTAGGAGTTAATAATAGTTTCAGAGATGTCCTATCATGGTGTCACTTATCATATATTGGTGATAGAAATAAATCAAATTTAAACAAGGATAACTACAAGCAAGTAATTGATGAGAAATAAAACAGATTTACTAACCATTGATCATGGGTTTTGATAATTTCCCACTTTGTGGATCTTCTGTATATCACTACAAGCTGCAAATGCATCTACACAGAATGCACTGGATTGGAGAGTGACTCCCAGGCTAAAACCCTCACTGTGGTTCTTGCTGGAATGCTAGCTCTAGGGAGCTCCTCCACTGCCTTTTCACTGAGCCACACCAGATCTTTTATGACAGAGAAAGAGCAGATAGGCAACATAATTCTCTGAGGCAACTTCCAGTGATCTCTGCAAAGGCTCTTACAACTGACTCTTCATTTTAGGACAGCCTTGAAACCCAGACCACTCAAGCAGTATTAATGTCACCAATCTTTCTAAGAGCAAGACTATGCTCTTGAAATTCCAGACAATTTTTAGGCTCTGTTATTTTCAAATCAAGTAAATAACTAATTCAATAGTTGTTTGTCATAATTACCAGTGTTATTAATAATAAAAAAATCTAATAATTATTAGGTCCATCTATTTCATTTTATTCTATCTAATCACTCCATTGTTTGACACAGTAACTTTTCTAGTGGGAAGAACAAACTAGAAAAGTAAATAGTATTATTTTTATATATCTATTGGTTTAGAATATCTTTCAAATAAACAACTTTGCTCTTCTCCCATTTCTCTTTCTCATGGTGAAAGAAATTCCTTAAAATTGATATCAAAGGATCTGAGGTTTATATTTTTGAACTACTTCATATTTGGTTCTAGATACAGCTAATTTTTCATCCAAGTTGGCAGCTGCAGCCCTGAGAGACTGCAATTGATCTCTGAGGATATATTTCAAGACCATAAGCTTGAATATCCTCAGGTCAGACTTACTTAATATTGAAAAATATCTGTAATACACAGGGACCTTTACCTTCTGGATGAATTCTTTGAACGAGGTTTTCCTAGTACAATCTTGAATAAAAGATGAGCTTTTCAAAGCATTTCATAAAGTCACAGAATTGGTAAGACTGGAAGGAACAACAGTGGGTCATCTGGTCCAGTCTCTCTGTTCAAGCAGAGTCATCCCAGAGCACATGGCACAGGATTGTGTCAAGATGGTCCTTGAACACCTCCAGTGAGGGAGACTCCACAACCTCTCTGGGAAATCAGTTCTGGTGCATGGTTCCCTGTATCGTAAAACAGTTATTTTCTTTTGTTCTTGACGTACTTGGCCAGATTTAATTCCAGATAGACCTTGGCCTTCCTTCTCTCATTTCTATTTACTCTAACAAAGGTTGTGTATTCATTCCAAGATTTCCCAGCAGATTTTCTACAGAAAAAAAAGCAGATCAACCACAGCCCACTAACCACTGAGGGCAGTATATTTCACATTTCTCTGCAGTGTTGAAAATAATTGAGCTGACATTAAAAATCTGTACTAAATAATATCTTCTACAAAATACGTTATCAGTTGCTTTTGGATATTGAGGTCCCATATAGCTTTTTACCTTAGAGTATTTCCTCTCTTTTTTACATATATTTAAATAAGAGGATAGTGTCTGCCTCTTTCCTTTACTCATGAATATTGGACCAATCCTACACTGATACATCCAGGCGTTATTTCAATATGACTATAAATCTGTGTATTCTAGAAGGAAATATTCTATTTTCTAAAATTATATGACTAAATCTGTCAATCATATTTCTGATATTAATTGGCTGGGGTAAAGATTAGGACTAATGTTTTAAAATACATGACTGACAACCACTGCAATTGCTCCTCTGTATAAAAGTAGAAAACTGAATGATGACTTTGTTCCTGAAATTCAATAATATCACAGATAAAGTTCTGCCCAGTTTCTATAGTGGCAGAAATTGCGTCTAGTTTCAGAAGTTCTTTGGATCTGTTTTCCACAGCTGCCTTGCACAAGCTGAAAATGAACAGAATATTGAAATCAACAGAAAGGTCTAATTACATTAGCTCAAACATGAATGCTATTTGATTTTTAATACAGATCTGACTGAAATTCTATTGCTGTTCCCAGTTGTCTTGCTTTACTTTCATCATATTAGGAAAAATATGGGCATATTGATGATTTCCTTCACTGTCTCATCGTGTGCTAAAAACTCATTAAGTAATTAACATTTTCAAAACACTCAGTTTTAACCCATCTCAGTTCACAATGACTTTTGTGAATTAGGCCATTAAAGAAGTTTTTAAAAACCCACCAAAATGGAATTTGCCTCTGAGTAATTATTTCTGGGAGAGAAAAAAAAATCTTTGTAATTATTGCCAAATTCCCAAGCACAACTGCAAAATTATTCATTAAAATTCCAGGTGCTTTTTGAGTATTTTTAATACTTGTTTTACTTTTTCACTTAACATAAACATAAGAAAAAACATCCTACCTTTTTATACTACATGCTGAATCTCTTTGAAAACTAAAATTGTTACTGCCGTGAAGAATAATTTTTTAACCTCAATGTGGTTTTTTTTGTGTTTTCACTTTAACGCTTACTCTTTGAAAATCTTTATTTCTTACGTAAAGTCTTCTATAAATCTATTTATCATCTTAATCAAGGTCATCATATTATTGCATTAATTTTAATATGTTGTCAGTTTAAAACTATTATCATTTTTATTTCATTGTAATGGACCATAGACAAAATTTCTTTTATAATATCTCTAAATCATCTTTGGAGACACATTTTTAGCCTAAAACAGAAATCAACTGGACTACTAGATGAAGTAGTTTCCTTGTGGTTTTCTAGATCCAGAATTGAATGGTCTATTTAAATACATTGCCCTGTATCTCTTGCAAAAGGAGTTCAAAAGTTTCCCTAAGTATATAAAACCTTCCCAGTTATAGCAATATCAGTAAGCAAACCACAGAGAGACCTATTGCCCCAAATTGCTTATCATTTTTCAAGAGTTTTACCGAGTGTCTGCATTTTAAAGTGGAAACTTGGTTCTGGCTCACACTTTTCCATCTTTGATTCTGCATAATTAGGATTATTCTTTTGTTCCAACTCATAAGCTATATATCTATGTATCTCTTCATCAACACAATTTCTCCTTTTAAACTTTGCAAATACTATAGAACAAAAATACTTGTTTTCACATATGACTGATACTAAATCCTAGTAAGAATTTTCATAGCCATAATTATGTATTTTTCTTTTATGAAGGAAAAAAGGAATCTGTTGTGTAGGAACAGCTGCTGATACTTTTCTCAATTGTCTTTTCAGAAGTGTATCCCCTTCCATTTCCCTTCCATTCCCTCAAGTTGTATAAAAACTTCTGAACATAAGGAGAGACCCTTGGAGATAAAAGCTATAAACCCCTTTCTTTCAGAAAGGCAGGCAGGAGAACCCTGGATGCTTAAAGCAATGAAAAGCTCTGGAAAGGACATGGAGCATGTCTTCTTGGAATATCATTTCAAGTATGGAAAGAACAAGAAGGTCATCAGGAGCAATCAGCATGAATTAACCAAGACAAAATCATGCCTGACTAAGAGGAATGCCAGTGAAGATGAACTGAGTTCCTCTGTGAATGAGCCGAGAGCAATAAGCACAATATATACCTTGAGTTTACCAAAGCTTATAAAACGGACTGCAGTCTCAGGAAGCTAAGGAAATATGGCCTGGAAAACAAAAATCTGAAAGCAGATGAATTGATTAAATTAAATTAAAAGGTAGAAATTACTGGCAGATCTCCAGGCCTGAAGGTTGTTTTGCTAAAAAAAAAAAAATTAAAAATAAAATTGTTCCGTCATTTTGCGTACTTTAGTGAAGTAATACAACTAAACCAGCAGATAACTCCTTCAGACAACAGATGCTATGACTCTACTAGGGGGCTCATATTTATAATAACAGAAGTTCTCTGGGGTGGAAAAGACTGAAGTAACATCAGCAGCCAGTCCTCTTATGCTCGTATTTCAGAATCAGAAAAAACTTCCTAAGCAGGCTTTGAGTGCTTTGGTTTAGCTTTGCAAAAACTGGTCCATAAATTCATTAGGGTGCTAAAGTTGATGACAATTTGACAGCTGAGAGTTTTGAAGGTAGTCCTTGAATGGAAAATTGTGGAGGAATGATAACTCTTGTAAAGGCCTTGTGTGTTTGGGTTGTGTGTGCTAAAACTTCCTCACGCCTTTCCAACATCTGGAAAATGACAATCAGACAATATGATTCATCTATTCAACAGCCATACCTAATACATACCACCATCTGGGAAAAGAATTCCTTTAGCTGAGGTCACTAGTTTGGAAATCTAAATTCTTTGATGTAACCAGAACTTCTTTCTAAAATTTCTCACTACTGTAAGGTCAGAAAGCCCTCAAAAGAGAACTTTTGATGTTGTTGTTCATGTGTACTAATGCTTAAATCAGACATTACATGTAGATGGGAAATGGAAGGATAAAATTTATCTCTAACATTTACATAATCTAGTTTCTTATTGCATTTCCTAATGGTATAGGGAAGAATTCTTTTCTAGAGAAAGAGTACTTTTGTAAATGATCACAGAAGCTGATGATCCAGCTTTAATTCTAACAGATCTGGCTGCAAATAAATTTGTCAAAATTTATTAAAGACCAGATCATAATTAAAACTAACTTGAATTTGCATGGTAATTTTTGTGGTATTTTGCTTTGATTTTTAATGTAATCCATCTGAAATGCACAAGATTTTATAAGATAAAAGTTGAGTGAACTCTGACAGGCAACCTTTGGAGCTTTTCATGACTGAAAGCACAGTAAAGCAAGAAACTGTCAAGCTATTTTTCCAATAAATTATTTGATAAACAATCTCTTTTTATGATAACAGATTATTTGTGAACCAGTAAAGATTTACACAAATGTATTATTTAGTTGTAAATGGTTCCTATGAAAAACTGAAATAAAATGCAGTCTGTGAGTGTTCTTAAACTTTTGTTGTTATTCCTTATTGCCATTTTTCATTTCAGTACAGGAGAGCTCATCTAGGTGAAATATAATCTTTTATGAAGCTCTTAAATATGAAAATAAGCAAATGGATGATGAGTCTCAAATGAGGAAATAAGGCATCTTATCCATGCCCACATGAAAAATGAATACTTTTAATGAAAATATCAATTCCTTAAATATTTGTGAGAATAGAGTATTTAGATAGGACTATCCAGAAAATGGACAATAAAATGTACAAAAATGTCTAAGCGGAAATTGAATGAATCCATCTAGAGATGACTTCTCTATTATTTACATAGCTGTAATCCTTAATGCTTAGAATACATCCAACAAGTTAATAGGTTTTTTTAAATTTTATTTTAGACAGGAGAGGACACTCTTCCACTTTTATGAACCAGTATACAGTGAAAATACTCAGTTGGCAATGCCAAATAAGGCAGTTTATTTCATAAGTATCTGCTAGGGATTTTTTTTGAGAAAAACCTGCTTTGTTTGATAGCTATGAAGGAACCACTAAAACCAAGCTGTTATGTTTTTATAAAGTTGCCTGCTATATTTTTATGACCCCAAACTCCTCTTTACGAGTATAATAAAAGGTGACTAGCATTCTTGTGTGTGTTTGATTTGTTCAGTGCAGGCAGTGTAACGAGGTCTACAGGAGTTCTCTTTGTACAGCTGAGTATGCTGTCTCTACTCATGAGAGACTGTTCTTTTTACTCATTATTTTTTCTCATTATAACTTGGAATAAACAAAAAAATGCATAGAAATATTGAGTAGGGGAATTTTGCTATTACATTACTTTTAAGCATCATAAAACAAATAACTTCCAAATTACTGAGTACTGGAACAGTTTGTCCAGAGATGTAGAGTCTCCTTTCACTGCAGAAATTCATGAACCATCTGGACACAATCCTGTGCAATGTGCTCTGGGATGACCCTACTGGAGCAGGGAGGCTGGACCGGATGATTCCCTGTGGTGCCTTCCAAGCTGACCCATTCTGTGACTCTGTGATATGTGTTCACATGTGTGCACTTCTGCATGTCCACACACATGTACACCACTTTTACTGCTGCATAGAAGCTGACTTCTCATAAATGAGAACCAGACAAAAAACTGGGATTAGGGATAGACTTGTCAAATCATGCCAGGCCCTGTAAATCAACACAGCAAGCTGAAGCTAAGCTCTATGTGTCTCTCTTTCTTCCAAATTGTGATGGCATGGTAATGCATCAGTAGAGCAGCTTAAAAGAAGATGTGTAGAAAAAAATTGAAAAAATTCAGTTATTTACAAGTACTTTTGGGCACAGTGAATGAATACAATATTTATGAATCTCATTAAGTTATGATTTAATTTCTTCTGGGCAAATAGCAGGTGAAACCAGTGAGTAGACCAAATAATGGTCTCAGATTATGAGAATTTCAGCTTTATTTGAACTCTCTAATTCTCTTTAATTGCTCTGGATTTCAGTGAGGAGAGATTGCAATTTTTCCCTGTTTGTGCTAAACAAAAGACAAATTATTTCATCCACACAAACTCAAATGCATCATTTCCAAATGAAACTAATAAATATGTAAATAAAAACTTATCAGTTGGAACAACAGGAGGATACTGTTCATGTTCTTTTAAAAACTTTGCCAAATATTTATTGCTTCTCTGAGACAATAGTTCTGCTTTCATCATTAGGGACTTTAAGATATTAACCTTTCAACCCTGACTACACTGTTCATCTGAGGAGCAATGGGACACATAACTGCCATCTACAAGAAATCATGAGTCCTGCTTTAAAGAAGACATTTGGCCCTCCCAGTGATGTCTCATAGTCCTTCCCATAATCCAATATGTGAACACTACAATTGCTCTGTATTTCTTACTCCTGATATCATATTAATATGGAAATAAAATTTAATAACATCATTCCAACTAATTTGTTCTTTTCCCATTACCTTAAGTGGTTTCATATTTTCTTTTGATCCTACTCCTCACTGATGATTAAATGTTTATTTTGGACTATTATTTTTGTTAACCAGTAGTAGTTAGGATATAAATACAGATGTAATGATACAAATAGAGAAAGTTTAATTGTGGGAAACATTTATACTTAAAAATATGTGTAGGAAATAGAATTGATAGAAGAGAGACATAAAAATAAAATATATTAAATCATATGAAAGAGAAATTATAAACGGAAAGCACACACATCAATTGAAGGACTGTAATGAGTAAACAGGATGAAAATTGCCTATTTTTAATAAAAAAGTAAGTCAGAAACTGACTCTAAATACCTCTTAAAATGACATAAAATCACTTTATAACCTCCTTAATTTCAACCCTAAAATACATACTTTAAAGCACATGCATTTTATATTGGATATACTAAACTCTGATTTAGGGAATCAGGACTTGACAGCTGAAATTGTAGAGAGATATGTTTGCTTGCCAGCTGGGACACATGGGGAGGTCCTCTATGATACAGTAGGGGAAGAATGATCAAGCGAACAAAGAATGTTATTCCTCTTTGCTCAGCAACGCTGAGGTTGCGCCTGGAACACTGCATCCAGTTTGGGGTCATCCTGATCAAAAAGAATGTGGAGAAACTGGAGAAGGCTACCAGGATTGTCTGAAGCCTAGAGGACCTAAATAAAAACAGAAACTGAAAGCTAGTATTCTTCAAACTTGCACAGAGGAACCTAAGTCATGATATAATAATACCCCATAACCACCTGAAGGGCAGATAAAATGACAGTGATTTGTTTTCAATTATATTACAAATTACTGATGTACTTAACATGCTAAGTGACACAGTAACATTATTTTAAACAGTATACAGTAATTCAGTATTTCAGTATTTCAATCTGTTTGCATCACAGTTGAGGACAGTTATATTATAAAAATCTTGAGAAGAATTGTTAAAAACTATTTATTTTTTTCAGGAAGCAAATTCATGTTTTGCTCCTACTTATTGATATTTATCAAACCCTGAAGCGGAATTATGTGACAAAAAATTATGAATGATAGCGGTTTCAGGTGTTTATAGCTTTACTAACCGTTTAGAATGGTTTAGAATGGTTTAGAATATTAAATGAAATTATTTCATTTCTTTTTATTTAATATTTCATTTTTTAATATAATTTGAATTTAACTAGGTATTAAGGCTTTCCCCTTCAGCAGTTTCACCTTCATCAAATAATTTTCTTGGGCAGATTATTCTTTATATTCTGCTTAAATATTATTTTTTTATAAATATCAAGAAGTAATTTTGAATTATAATCTCTATTTCCAGTACATTGTTACATGAAGGATTTTTTCCCCCAGATATTTCTTGGAATATGGATAGCATTAAAAAGATCTAAGTTCTATATTTGGAATTAACAGGGGCACCAGTTTCTTAAACTACCTTCTTTTTAGTGTAATCTCACTTGTCATTAGGTGGTTTTGTTTCCTTATGTTTAGGATATTTAGATGTTTAGTCTAGTCTAGGCTACATTTCAACATTGAAAGATAATTACCTTGGGAATCATGAAGGTTTGTTCTCTCCCTTTTTCTTTCTCTCACTCTATAACTGAATAGAGAACTGAACTCAACTTTGAGACTTTACTGACTAAAGTATTTCATCGACTGTAGACAAGGAAAACACCATCTGCGAATTACTAAAAATGTGTAGTAAATGAAACTACACTTTGCACAAGTTAGCAATATTTATCAATATGATTCTGTTCCAAATTATAACGTAAATTAAAACATAAAATATAAATTTCCTCTCCCTACAGTTAGACAACCTTCCGAAATTCTGAATTAACACAAGGTAGAGAAACTACCTTTGACTCTCTTATACACTGTTTATGCATTCTTTATAAAATAACATATATTCATCTTTAATAGGAGGGCGGGAAGGTAGGCAGGCAGCCAGCCAGGAATGAAAGCAGGAAGGCAGGAAGGCAGGAAGGCAGGCAGGAAGGCAGGAAGGCAGGAAGGAATGTTTATGCACTCTATGGTAACATAGTAATAGTAAAAAATTATTAACTAAAACATAAATTTTTAACAGGTATTTATAACATGTTAATGTGTTGGGCTTTCTTTGGCCTTTCTTGTTTTTTATTTCTCAATCCCTTTCTTTGTTATTAATGACAGTAAATTATATTAATTTATCCAAGTGGAATCTATTTTGCTTGTGATGGCAATTAGTGAGTGACCCTTTATCTTGACCCGCAAGCCTTTTAATTGAGTTTTCTCTCCCTCTCATACTGATAAGTGGAAGTGATATTGTGCCTTGGTGGACGCATGGAATCCAGGCAAAGTCAACTCATCACACCCGTTATTTAATTTCCTTTGCCTGCTACTATCCTGCAAGGCTTATCATCACTGTCCAGATAACTGTTCTCTTTACATCTTATTTAAATGAATTGATAACCCAGAGATAATTACAACAGTACAATAAAGTGTGTTGCTTGCTTCTATGATAGCAAATTAATTTTCCTTTAATCAAAAGTACAATCAAAAAACGTGCTTTTATAGAGAGAAAATGTAGAAAATTGCAGAAGTTTTTTGACTACAGGAATCACAAAAAGTGTTTGGTTGGAAGCTAATGACAGTGTGTTTCAAATGACATAAAACTTGGCAAGCTATTTGTAGAGTATAATGTGGGATACTTAAACCAGGAATTAATAAAGTCTAATT
>VWYI01012389.1:57920-88078 GCA_013399455.1 Anthoscopus minutus | reverse complement strand
TAAAACATATTACAATATGTAAAGCTATGTGAGATTATATGCAATATGGGAATATTAAATTCTTAATCTCAACAGAAAACAACAGGATTAAAGCCTGAGCCACTATTAACTCCAAATTATTAAATCTGTGGTAGTTAATAGGACAAAATTTAAAAGTATCTGTCTCTCTTACTAATGAAGGAAATCTCTGAGGGTTAGAATCCTAATTTAATAACCACAAAAGATACAGGAGACAAGCCTCAGCTCCCTGAACTCTCTTGAAAATTTTATACAATGTCAAGTAAGGGGGGTGCCAAGACTCTTCCTAGACCATGACATTATTTTGTTAATTTCTCCCCATTGCTTATTTTTGAGTGATAAACATAACTACAGAAAATCTAACTTATTTTTTTAACCCCTCTCTGATTTTAATGTTTTGTCTATTTTAACAGCANCTGATTTTAATGTTTTGTCTATTTTAAAAGCAGCAAATTCAAGATTTTAAGAATTTTTTTAGCATAATTTCTTTATCTCATTACCTCCAGATAACCAGAGAGGTCTAAATCTTCAAGCAATTAAAAGAAAAAAACCAACATTAGTACAAGGCAGATTCTGAAAGGAGCAGCAACAGAGCAATAGGTGACAGGAAGGTACAAACCTGTCAGAGAAAGGCCAACCATGTCAGAGGTGACATCAATGGTGGAGGCCCTCTGCATAGTGCGAGATTTGGCACCATGGCGGGGGCTGTGTTCTCTTGCTGTCATTTTCTCATGAAGAGCCCTTCTTTTCTTGCTGCTTGGCTTTACTGATGTTTGTCTCAAAGAGAAGCAGAGCGCAGCAGGTTGACTCCGGCTGCTATTCCTCTAACATTACCATGCTAAACAACAGAGAAAGCAAAAACATACACCAACATTTTAGACCTCTATCAGCTACTGCTCTTTTCAACAGCAGCAAACCTACTGCCATAAAATCATCTCAGGTCACTCAAATAAAACGTTCAAGGCAGATCCAGTGCACAGTACTGTTGCACAAACTGTACATCTGTAGCGTTTTACAGCAGATTGTTGAAAACTGGACCATGTGCAAGAAAGCTTTTCTCTCAGAGAATGGGACTTGAGAGAGACGCGTTAACAGACCAGCTGCTGCTCTCCTTTTTCTAAGTTATTAAACCACCCTTAATGAAGTTTCCTAGTTTCTAATCCCTGGGGAGCACAAAGAAATTTGTCAGATGGGGCCTCTGTCTGCAGAGGAAGCACTAGGGATTAGGACAATGGACAACAGGTTGGTGAAGTGCAGAACAAAAGGGCAGGAAATGTTGTTAGTGTCAGCATGCTGTGTTGTTCTAGGCTCTGCTGCCATGAGAAAGGGATAATGAAAACTATAAATAAAGCCTACTGGGCCAGAGAGAGGTTGAAATTCTGGGATGATGGTGGAAAGAAAATGCAGAAAGGGATGCCTGCTGATGTGGCAGATGGTAGCATCTGTGCTTTTCCTCCACCCTACACCTTTTTGGACTACAGACATCCATGACAATTCTTTCCCTCACAATGCCTATGAAGTGAAAAATTACTGTAGGAAAGAAAGTCTACAGAAAATTCGGTTATGATTTTAAATGTGAATGTTCCTTCAATCAACCATGCTCGCGCTGCAGTTATGGAGCTTTTGTATTTGTTTCATACTCTTATTACAAACTCCATTAATTTAGCAACTGAGGAGTAAAATATGATAAACCTGGAAAGTACTAATAGAGTAACTAACACCCTCCCAGCAGACTCTTGTTCATTCTAAAAACATTCGAATCACACTGCAAAATGGGAGAATATTTATTTTCCTTTTAGGTTGATGGACCTAACAATGAGAAAGATGCATTCTAATTAAATAAAGCACCTAGCTTATATTTTCTTCTAAAACACCACTTTAAACCCATCAGAAGGCCTCCAAAGGAACATTCCACCTGCTTAAGTCTCTGAATTTAATTAGTCAGCATCTCCCCCTGGAGGATTTTGAAAGAATCTTCCTCTCTCCACATGGTACTCTAGCTTCTTAAATATCACTGCTTCACTGGACATCAAAAATTCAAATGCAAGTTAAACATCTGAGACAACTGAACTGAACACAGCCCTGACCATCTACATCAACTCAGAAATTGGATTTTAAATTGGGAGCTCATTCTAGGGAGGAAAGAATTTAGGCTGTGTCTACAAGAGAGGCCAGTCTGTTGACACTCAGAACTAAGGATTTGATTCAAGTCAGGTTTATATAAAATGTTGTAAGTCAATTCCAAATAGGAAAAAAAAATTATTGAATGGAAGAAGCAGAAACTGAGATCTCTGAATATCCCATCCCTAAAGCTCTGAAAATCAGTGGCAGTGTATAAAACAACACTCTGCCTAGATATATAATTTTTGACAGAAAAAAACTAAAGCAGGCATTTTTCCAATTCATATTGAACAGTTGAGGCTGGATAAATTCTGGAGTTTATCTAATTCAACCCCATTGCTCACAGGAAGCTTCTCAGTGTCCAGTTGGTTTTGGACAAGAACATACCTCTCTAGCCAACCAGGTTGTTCCAAGGTTTGATCACATACAGTAAAAAAGCTTTATTCTATTTATAAATGTTTAAGTAGCTAGTGAATAACCAACCTTTCTCAAATAGTACTGAATGTCCTAGTATTTATTCAAATAAAACTTCCATCAAAATTCTTTGATAGTTTCCAAGGCTCTCCATTCTCCTATTTTTTTCCCTTCTTTCAGCAATAGGCTTTCCTTGGTTTGTTGTTTCTATAATGTGATGCTTAACAGTCTGTAAGTCTATTAAACCTAACTGCCTGATGCAAAGACCTACAAAATGTACTTTGCATAGATTTAGACAGGATACCATAGTCCCTTTCCCCAAAATCTACAAATAACATATTAGAGAATAACTAACATGTTCACCATGGTACAGGTCAGACAACAATTAGGTTCAAGAGCTTGGCTGCTTTTCAGCTAAAATCTCTGCAATTCCTGACATCCTTAAACAGGGTCAACCCTTGTTAAGTTAAAAGAGGATTTGGTATCTAATTTATTTTGAAGCTATTTCTATTTAAATATTACTGAGCACAGTAATTTTCCAAGGCCCTCTAAGACCTCACTTATTCATTTAAATTGCTATATTAATTTACCATCTATATCTTTACATTACTTACAATGACCATACTTACAGGGGACTCTTTTCCTCATGGGGGGAGAGATTTTGTATATCATAATATCTGTTAAATCCACATCTAAAAAAATTAACAAAATAATCATCATCAATTCACAGTCTTTTTATACTGCATAAGTCACAACCAGTGGGCAGGTACCATTCTCAGATTAACTGTAAATTTTACTTCTGATCACTAGTGCTCACAATAAAGTCTACTGAAAATAGAAAAACTGTATGATCTTCCACTGGACCTCACCCAGCATGAGCCATGGCAATACCCAACCAGAGCAGGAGCACAAAGAAATAAGCTTATGCTGAAAAGGACTGACTTCAGGTCAGCATTTGGTGAGTGGGTAGAACAGCTGTAAGGAACATACGTTAACACATTTACCAAAAGGCTTGATGCTATTAAGAAAAAGGAATGTAAATGTCATGTTGAGTATAAGACAGCATTTTTTACTATGCTTGCTTTGATATAGCTAAAATTTCAAAACATTGTTGATTGGAAGAGTTACAACTGCTACTGTCATGAGAAAAGATCCTGTGTCAAAACACAGAAGTTCAAAAGATCAGGATGTAGGTTTCTTAATCCAGTGGGTAAAAACACTATATGGGGGAGCCTTCTACATATATCTGGCAATGAGCATACAGTAAAAGCAAATTATTTTTAAGCTTACTGAGGTTAAATAAAGGTTTAGATTTCATAATGCTGCCATCTCATTCAAGTACATTTACATTAAAAGGCTGTGTCTTTTAAGACCTCCCAACTATCCCGTATTACAGTAAAAGAAATTAGGAATTCCAGTCTCAGTTTCTAGATGTAATCACCCTACCAATTACAAAGACTGCTTAAGAATTTAATATGAGCTCCTATCACTTATAGAAAGATTTTATCTTACCTAAAGAACATAGGAGGCAGGTGTCTGATCTCAACTCACCACTCAGGTTCTCCATATAGGCAGTGGTGAGAGGCACTTCCAGAGAACAAATCACTATTTTCCAAGGTAGGTGGGATGAGTCACCACATGGAGACACCTCTCTCTAATTATAAAAATTATTTAGATGACTTGCTTAGTTCTGATGCTGCAGCTGGGCAAACTGGATCCCTCCTACGGCTGTGCTAGTTCAAGCAGGGGTGAGTTCCCTTTACTCAATGCACAGGTGCTCTGATCCCTCTCCTGAATGACAACTATTTCAACAATTACAACTTTATGATCATGTTTTTGATAAAAACCAGTGGAGGTAGCATTCTTACAAAATTAAAGGTGGTATTAAGAGATCGCATAGTTTCCTTATGTGGTACATATCCTTAAATGGATAGTTTCCAAAGACTGGTACCACTCTAGCAGACAGCAATGCCAAAAGCTCATGTCATTCCTGTCGAGACAACCTCTCCTGAGGATGGCATGATTTATTGACAGATAGCCTTTGGTGTTGCCCTTATTAATATGGTAGACAGTGGATGTTGGCAAGTTGTGCAGCTTTGCATTTCATGAAGCTTTGCTGCAAGCCCAATTTTCAACAGAAACGTGAGAAGCTGTTGATGACCTCCAGTATCAGTAGAGGCCACATCCACAGTTCAGAAAATGCTTCTGAACAACCCTCCTTTCTTTTTTATGAATATTTATTTGGCATTCTATTAGCACAAAAGCATGTGCATGAAGGAAAGGTCTTTATCTGATGCCATTTCTGCCCTGCTACCCTCAGCCCTATCAGTTAGTTGTGGAAAGCAAATGCCATCCTGTTCAGCTATATTACCTTGTGTCTTCTGGGACTGAAACTTTGGGACATTTGGTCTCACTCTGCTTGCAACATCTCAAGCAAAAATGTTGATCATCTCGGCCCCAGAATAAACCCCTGATGATTAGTTTGTACAACTACAAGTTAATATTCTCCTCATCTCATCAACAGTTTTGGCAAATTGCTTTGGTCTGTTCCCTTCTTGAAAAAAAAAAATCTCCTACCAAATTACCCCTTGAAATAAATGTGTAAGGTGAGATTAAACCTTATCTCAGCCTAACATCTACTTTTTGACACTCCTTACACAACTGCAGGAAACAGGATTTTTCCGATTCACACACCAATAAGCAGGAGAAAGAGGATACTCCAATTACTGACTGGATCAAAGCCTACTTTGAGACTACTTTCCTACAGCCATAGTGCTCTAGGCTTATGGTATTTGATCAGGTAAAAAGGCATACTAAAGCAAAAAGTGCAACAGCAGTGGAAGGCTAAATGTTACTGATATATCCACATGAAGAGAATAATGGACAAAAAGGGAGAGTGTGACAGTTTCCTTAATGCTTAAAAAAAACCCAGCTGCAGATGTAATCCTACAGAAAGTTTACCACCATCTCCATTTCATGCTCAAGATTACTTACTAAATTGCAATTAGTTTCAGAGTCTCAAGGCTCCAGATTGTAAGGACCATTCCCTGAACCTTACCAATTAGAGTTCTTGTTGCTGAAAAAAGTGTTCAAAATCCATTTTGAAACATCAAGAGGGCTCCTTCACCCAACTGCATTCTTCAAACAACATCTTAATAAATAGTTTCTCTGATTGAAAACATTTTAACAATGCACAAAATCATAAAAGTGAATATGGCCTGAAACAATATTTTGGATCTGTAGCATGACCTGGTTTCCAACTAACATTCTATTAATTATATCAATATCGACAAAATAATGGAAAGGAAAAAATGCCTGATTATATTAAGTTATGAATATATTTATTGCCTTATGTGTAAGAGCACCATCTCTAGTATAAGTAGCACACAGGGAGTGTTCTATTATTTAGTTATTACCTCTAACAACAGAAAACTTTGGTAGTGAAACAAGATTTGACATGTTGGCTCAAACTCAGTATTTCAGCAATTCCAGCAATCCACCTCCAACAGCTATTCCAGAGATGATGCAAGGAACTTTATTAACCATGCAAACATCTGAGGTGAAGGTCTGGATCAACCCCATCACTCATGGCTTCAGGGGCAGCCCAAGAGCTGAGCACCAGCTCCCAGCTAAATGCTGCTAAGACCTATTCCAATTTTCTTTACAATCTGACATGCACTTCACTCTTCTGTTTCATTTGAGAAACTGAATATCCTGAATCTTGCACAGATCAAAACAAGAAAAGTCAAAGCCATGAATTTGGCACTTTGAGTCAGATCCTTCCAGCCAAACTCACAGAGGCAGCAACACAGAGTATGTGTACTGCAGATCATAGGTTAACAACAGTTTCAGTCCATTCATTCCATGATCTAGGCCTTGGGGAAGCAAAAGAATGCAAGTGATGCCAGCACCCAATATGAACCTTCACCCTCCACTGACATTACTTCCCCACAAAGATATACTCGGCAGGTACCCATTTGTCAGCACCACACAGAGGCTGTACCTCTCAGTCTGCTTCTTAAGTCTAGGTTCCCCTCATAATCTGGCTAAATGTTCCCTTCTCCTACACACCTGAACCTTGATTAACGAAGACAAAAATATTAAGTTTGGCCTGAAGAATCTTGTTACTCTCTGAAGCTCCCCTGAGGATTCCAAGTAAGTGAGTAATCGCAGCAAGAACAGGGAAAAGTCTTCCACAAGAAAATTAAATCAACTAATGCAAGATATAACAAGTGTATTTGTGCAATGCGGAAATCCCCGAATTCAACCTTTCAGTGATATTTAGACAAAAGGACTTTTCAGCACCAGGAAGTGGCTTTCTTTCTTTTTGCTCTCCTGTCCACAGATCCCACTTAGTTGCAGGTAAGTTTGTAAGCCACAAAACTTCTTCTTGATTCTTCCCCACTATGAACTTCAGCAAACTCAAAGAATCTAAAAACCCAGTTTTACCTCTTTAAGATATTTGAGTAGTTTTAACAGGAAACTGCAGTTTAGGCCACTTAGTTATCTGTGCAAATTAAAACTATTTGTCTATATTCACAATGGAAATACAATTAGCATTTTTCTTAATGAGAAGTTTTAACTTCACTTGTCATTGCAGCGTTTTTATTCCTTTAGTGCTTTTAGGAGCACAAAAATATGCACATCCAGAGGTGGAAGTGAGAATTTGTACACATGCATCTGTTTGCTAAAAAGGAAAAAACACAGCTCTGTTTCACTTTGCAGAACAGCTTTTACCAAGTTGAACATAGCCCAATGTCATGGAAAATGCTGAGTTTTGCTACAGGCAAGTTTGAAGTCCAACCCTCTCAGCCTTCTCTGCCACTTTACCAGCAGAAACTAAACCACTTACAAATGGTCTACCCCAAATTAACCTTTGACCTCTTCACAAGAAATGTGCTGGGCACTTTGTGGTAAAGTTTCCTGTGTATGAGATGACTTCTGTCCTCATGGGGGTTCTCACACAGCCTACACAGACACGGAGAAGCCCATGAGAACAGGGCACATTTTTTCTGTTGAGTTTGGACTGGAAACGCATCTCTGAATTTGATGGACCCTCCCAATACCCTCCTCTCCCAGAGCAGTCTCTCATCACAACCATGAAGCTAACAATGCAGAATCACACTACTCTAGCTGGAAAAAGCAAAGAGCTTAACTCCCTCTCTGAGCTCCTCCTGCAATAAAGAGTGAGGCAGGGGAACAAAGGCAGGGAAAAAACCTGATGAAACAAAACCAACCAACCCCAAAACCACAAATAAACAAACAACAAAAAGAAAGATTAAAAAAAATATTTAAAAACCAACAAAAAACCACACAAAAACACTAAACAAAACAACAAAACCAACCAAACAAAAAAACCCCAACAAGACAAAAACCACAAATAAATACAAACCCCAACTTTATGAGCTGAAATGGAGATGAACCAGACACACACAACATTTTCCAAAGATTATAGATCAACGGCATTAACATATTCTCCCTCTTACAGGCAATGAGAGTGGGGATCACTGACAAGACAGCGGGATAAAAGCACTGAAGCAAGATCTGTAATCAGAAGTTTTGGTCACGTTTGGATTACAACGTGATAGTCTAGGGAACTATCTGATCTACCTCTCCATAATACTCATCCACTCCACAGACTAACATAACACTAATCAAAGTTAGTGTACACTGCTCAAAACAACCCAGGAATCACAGTGTACTGATAGCATTGTCCTCTTTGTGTGTGATGGGATCTGACAACCTGCTCTGAAATCACTGAGCTTCACCTGGGCATCAGGACTGCACCTCAGAGTCACAGTGGAAGCTTTATTTTCCTGATACTACATTTTCCCACACGGAAGGAATGATCCATTAGGTCACAGGCACACACAAAAAAATCTCTCAAACACTCCACATGTTTTCCACATGTGAGAAGAAAAATTTCCACATGGCATTGTTCTGACTCACTGTAATTCTTACACTTACTATTTTAAATGTTTATATAAATGAAAAAGACACAACAGCACCTAAAGACAAACTAGCAATGCACAAATTCTTCCTCTAACTTAGGTGTTTTCAATACAGATAACTATTTGACTCAGGATTTGAAACAGTGTCAAGTATTTAGAAAATTAAAAATAAATGTTAGTGTAAGAGTAATATTCCACAAAGGTTATTACAAAGATTTAGATAGCATAGCAAAACTTGAGTCTTAAGCTACTTATGCAAATCTGCTCATACATATTTCTCCATCATCACTTGTTTTGTACCCCTGAACTGTATTTTGTTCATGTATTTCTGATCGTGTAACTTTTTTTCTTACAGAGTACATGCCTACGCTATGCCTAATGGCTACAATGCCAGATATCTTTTAAATTTTTTTTTCTTCTGTTGTTCTAATATATGATTTGTTTGTGATGCTTTAACTTCTTTTTCCTGGAAAATAAAATTATTTGTTTGCTTACACTGACCCTTCTAAATCAATGGCAGGGAGGGTTGCTGCAGGCCAAGATCCTGACTGCATGGCTCTTCCCTGCATTTCTTTCTGGAGTCACGTGAACAAGTGGTGGGAGGCTGGCAGTTTAGAAGCATAAGCACCTAACTCCTCAGAGGCCAACAAGTCTATGCCTCCCACCACTGTTCCCGTTTCAACGCCTCGGTGGAACAGCTGTCCCAGTGAAAGGAATCCTTTTTAATGCCAGCACTACCCTGTGGGTAAACAGTAAGATCACCCTGTATCGTACAGTGGAGGGGGTGTGCTGCTTTGGCATCCTGCCAACTTCTCAAAATAGTTTCCTTCGCAAGTTACAAGAGGCCTGTCACCAGTGGTGCCCCTCAAGGTTCAATTCTGGGCCCTCTGCTGTGTAACTTATTCATCAAGTACTTGGATGATGAGGCAGATGCCTCCTCAGCAAGTTCTAGTGACAAAGCTGGGAGAAGTGGCTGATACCACAGAGTGGTGTGCAGCCCTTTGGAAAGACCTCGACAGGTTGGAGGGACGGGCAGAGAAGAACCATTTGAAATTCAACAAAAGCAAATGCAGAGTTCTGCACCTTGTGAGGAGCAAATCTGGGCATCAGCACAGGTGCTCACCTGCTGGGAAGCAGCTCTGCAGAGAAAGACCAAGCAGTCCATGAGAAAGCAGTGTGCCCTTGGGCGACAAAGGTCAATGGTGTCCTAGGGACCAGCAGAAAGAGCACTGGCAGCAGGCCGAGGGAGGTGAACCTGCCCCTCTGCTCAGCCCTGGTGAGCTCACATCTGGAGTGCTGTGTCCAGTTCAGAGCTCCTCAGTGCCAGAGAGACATGGGGCTCCTGGAGATTGCTCCAGGGAGGGCAATAAAGGTGATTAAGAGACTGGAGCACCTCTCTCATGAGGGAAGGCTGAGAAGGCTGGGCCTGTTCAGCCTTGAGAAGAGACTGAGGGGACCTCATCAATGTATACAAGTATCTGAAGGGCGGGTGTGAAAGGATGGAGCCAAGCCCTTCTTGTTGGTGCCAAGCAACACAAGACACAACAGGTAGAAACCAACACCCAGGAAGTTCCACCTGAGTATGAGGAAGAACTTCTTTACTGTGCAGGTGACCGAGCACTGGAACAGACTGTACAGAGACAGCACGGAATCTCCTTCACTGGAGATACTCAAGAGCTTTCTGGACACAATCCTGTCCACGTGCTCTGGAATGACCCTACTTGAGCAGGGAGGCAGGACCAGGTGTCCCACTGTGGTCCCTTCCAACCTGACCCATTCTGTGATTCTGTAATTAACTTGTAGCACAGCAACTGAAATGAAACATGTAGGAATTGTGATACAAATTGATGATCATCAATCACTTTAAAACGTATTGGAATTATATCTGGAATATATTGAAACTGACTGTACTTGGATGCTAAATTAAAAATGCCCAAATCAGTAACACAAAACTGGAATAAAGAACACAAGGTACAAAGAAAATAGATAAGTGGCTTGACTGTCTTTGAAGTATCACAAGAGGAAATCAGACCAAATGTCAGTCACATATTTCTATGGATTTCCTTACAAATCACTATCTAAGATCAATAGCTTTCTGTTGGAGTACCATATTTCAACAATTGTTCCCTACTTGTGAAAATTCCTGTGAGCTTCCCCAGTTATGATTATCATCTTTACCAAAATACTATATTCTTTGCTGAGGTGTCATTGAGCAAAACAGCTTTAGAGAAAATAAAATGTCTTGTGTTATAAAATGGTGTTATGATGTTAGCTCTGAGATAGAAACAACAAAAAGTAAAGTTTAGTAAGAGTAACAAAAGATATTTCAACTGCCCTGACAGTTTTCATCCGTAAGATGAGCAAACATATGAACACCTGAGGATAAATAGAAATGTTGCAGGCACTCACACCAACATATTACAGCTTAAAATGCTCCATTCAGAGAGAAGGTAAAAAGTACTTGCTGCCTTCTCTGTGCTATGTGTTGTGCAACACTTTATTCCACAATAACATTATTTTCTTTCACTCTCAGCTATTAACTGACCAGATGTAATAAACAACTCAGTCCAAAATTCCAATCCAAAGAATATTAAGACTCCTATAAGATATGGCCATGGATTTCTGAAGTATAAGACTTTTAAAAACAATTTTCAAGTAACTGTAACCACAATCAACTGGTTTGTTTTCAGCAGCTAGTAGTGATCCATCTTCAGAACTGACACAGTTTAGTGGCCTTCAAAAATTTAAAAAAAATAACAACTGCTGCAGGGATGATACCAACAATCACAAAAAAATATAAATGGTACGGAAAGACAAAGGGTGTATATTAATGCTGAGGTCCCCGCAGCACTCAGTGCTGAAAAAGATGAACTTAAATGTCAGAGTTTTGTCAATTCTCCAAGCACTTACATGACTTCTAAAACTGGTATGTTACTACAGGCCAACTTCACCTGAATTTCACTTTTTTTAGAAGCAAATTTTGCATTAATACAAAAAAAGCCTGAAAATGTGAATGATGTATCCCAAATTACTTTCCTAAGTTCATGACTAACTCGCTCTCATGACTGATATATTTGACTCCAAATTTTTGCATGTTAAGGCAAGCCACTGTGATGCCAACTTTTGCTATCTTCTGTTGCCTCCCACCACACTTTATCAGAAATTCATAAGCATGCAGCCTACCTCAGCAGTCCAACCTCCACAGCAAGGCAGCAGAAATGATCATTTTGCCCACAGCTATCTGTCTTGCTCTTCAGGCCCAGATGAGAACACGTAGCTACATTTACAGTCCATCATCTCACCAAAGCCACTTTCAGCAACAGGTTAAACAAAGCTACTGAACTGCATCACAGTGTGGGCACATGTTCCTACATCCACTGTTTCTGCTGGAGAGGCAGTACCTTCCAGCCAAAGGGTGGGACCAAAATCTGGATATAAAAACTGAGCCAGAACAAAAGCTTAATCAAGCCTGGAGTCTTCTCTGACAGCAGGCAATGCTAGAGACTGAGGTAAACCCTATAATGAGCAGCACTGGTATTCTGTGTGGCATGTCCGTGTTTGCACTCCCATATTCAGCTGATAAGCATTCTGAGAACTTCTGAGCTGGGCATCACCCCCAGACATCTGTATTTAAGGTCTGGAGGTAGCAGGACAGACAATATTTCGTTACCAGTGTCCCTCGCTCTCTGTTACCCTGTAGCCCTGTAGCCCCACACTGCCATCACCAGTGACTGGCCAGAAGTCCTGCAGCAGGGCTTGCAATCTCTGAGCATTTAGGTTTTTCAGGCTTGCTCTGTTTGAATTTCTGCTGACCTGCCTGCAACTTCGTTTTAGCCTGCAATTAAACTTGGTTCAACTATGACAATTTTTTCCAACTGCACAGATGTCTGTGGCTGATTTGTTTTTATTTTTGTTTATATTTGCATGGTACTATCATCATTCTACGTCTCAACACAATGACTGAGTGTAGGAAAATAAAGGCCTGGTATGACAGCAGAGGCCTACAGACTTGGGGACATAGGATAGTCTAGAAGCATGGGATAAAAAGAGAGTTGGTACAGGGCACTTGGCACTTGGAGGGACTGTGGCTATAGCTCACCCATGGCCACTTAAAGAGCTGCAGACTTAAGGCTGGGAAAAATTTATTCCAGAGTGATCAATTGTATGCATGGTATCACATACAGTAAGTCTGGATGTAACCTGGAGCTGCAGACCAATGAAAAAAGAGCCAAGTTCAAAAGCTTGTCAGAAAATATAAAAATTACCCTAGGTGGATCCTAGAGTGGAGAAGAAGAAACTACCATCATGAACATCATATTCCTCAGATATTCAGATCTTCAGTATCTCAAGTCCCTTGGATGTTGACAGATGCTGAAATACCTCCACATACCTACCATTAGAATGAAACCACCTTACAGTTCAGAGGGGGAGGAAAAAGGTGAGCATTAGAGCATGACAGAGGTGGAAACTTTCTGTGTTTAATGAATTTAACTGCACAGTTACTCATTAAGACTTTTCCCTACATAGAGGCATTATTTCTTTTCCAGTAATTATTGGATCCAGCCAAGTAATGATACCTGGATCAGGCTGTAATGACTTTTAATTATAGTAACAACAACTATTTGTCTTTAGATATAACATGGGTTTCATCTCTGCACTTTTTATAAAAAAAATTCTGAGTGTAACAGCACATATGCGGAATTTTGTGACATTCTTCAATGTTTACATGTCCCAGCAGATGCTGCAGTCGCGTGCTTTATGAGATAATTTCTTCAACAGTTAGGAGCACTAATTTTACTTTTTCCAGCTCTTCAGGTCCTGCAGATCTCCTCTCTACTCTACAGCTTCATTTACAGAGTTTTTATAGACTAAAGATGCAAGAATGAGAGCTAACCATAAGAGGCTAGTCAGGAGAGTTTGTGATCATTTGGATATTTTCCACATTACAAGCACAATATATCTGCTTCCACTGAAAACATAATATGATTGTCTGCCCACAGAGATATCACTGCGGATCACAGACATTACTGTAATAATACATCTTTGTCAAATAATTTTTTTAAAACAGTAAATGTCACAAAACTCAACTTTTTAACTTCTAGAAGTGAAATAAGCTAGAACTGCTCGACAAAACTAAATGGGACATTATTAAACTCAGTTATCAATAGCTTTCAATCTTTTCTGATTTGAAAACACCCTGAAAATTTTCCAGTGGAAGAACAAGCTAATTTAAAGCTACTGATCGTGGGTTGTATTCCTCAGTCACTTCCCACCAACTTTATTTGCATAGTTCATGGACAATTTAAAACCATCAACTTAAACATTCTAAGAACCAAACAGCTGTTTCCATTTGTTCAGAACTACACCTAACATTTGTTCAGAAAATATTCACCTAACATTCTAAATTTTTCTGTATTTGATCTCAATTTAGAAGCAAATTCATATTTGGAAAGTGTGAGCAAATGTCTTTCTGGGTATTTTCCAGTTCTGAAAATGAAAGTCTATTAATAACTTACTTTATGCAATTAAGAAAGGGGAAAAAAAAGAGAAAGTAATATTTTTTCCAGAATGCAATTTTTTTCAACAAAGAAAACAAAACCAAAGTGTAACTGAAACTCTAGAAGGCAAATAGTTTTTCATAAAGTATACAGTTAGGAACAATTAGCACATTTCCTAATCCAAAACAAAGTGAGATAGGAAAAAAAATCTGTCTGGCATTACCTATGTGGAAGAAGTCAGAAACCACTGGCTGAAATGAAGGAGAGTAGCCCTGACCTTTTAGTACTGAAGTAAAAAAAAACAGCGTCAAAGCCCTGTGAAAACCCAGCTGCTAAAGGATGATGCAAGAAAGTGGTATTAGTGTGCATCCAAGAATCACTTTGTTAATTCTTCCATTCTGAATATCTCTCTGGCTAAGTACCTTAGGAGGGATGGCTCTGGGGTAATACAGACAGGTTTTTTAAGCAGCACTCTACAGGCAATAAGCTACTAAATTCCATCCTTATTTTGAGTGCTAGAGAATGTCAGGTATGCAGCCACAGTTCACAATAAAGACTGTAAAAGTCACAAAAATGCTGTCCTCTACCCTTCATTTATGCTCTACAAGTTATTATATGACCTAAGACCCATAAATTGTTTAGCTAATTTAAATGATTGTTACCTTAAATTACAATCTTGCAAATGGATGAGTGTTTTCAGAGATCCAGAGGGGGTGAGAAGGTATAGAAGTTTGACTGTACAGTCAGGTAGAAGATGCAAAAGTTAACATATTTATTAACATTTGTATAAAAACATACGTCATGAAACTGCAGCTATATCTGCCTTTCACAACTGCAGATAAAATTAGATCGCCTGGGAATGGACAACAGCAGCATCCAAATAATTAGGGTTAAAACATATTCAATTTTTCTTCCCTGTGACAGTCCCCAGGCCCATCCTGCATAAGTAAAAATAGAATTTGCAAACACTTACCCAAATGGATGTTCCTAACATGTTCTGTAATGTTATACAAGGCCTCCTTAATGTGCCAAGATTACAATTCAGAATGCAGGATTCAACAGGGAAAAAGATATTGTGAATTTCTCCTCAGTTCTAGGAAACCACTGACTATGTGGTAATTGCCATGTCTGTTTTCCAGGCACCAAGCCAAAATCCTTTCAGTTCTCACGTTCAGATTTTCCTTTTCGATCACTAATATGGAAACTGATCTCAGGACAAGAGATACCTTACTCCTTTTTGTGCTAAGTAACTTCAAAGCCTGAACATTAAGTTACAATATGCCAGTGTCATCTCTGTAGCGATGGATGCAGCTGGACATAGAAGAAATCTTTCCTATTCTGTGAGGCTCCTATTTAGCAAACTGATTTAGTCTAGTCTAATGAAAGATGTTTTGTAATGGATGCCAAGTACTTAGTGGTACTTATTGATGCTCCTGGGGAAGGGGAAGAAGCACAGTTTTTAAAAATACCCACAAGAGTGGCACCAGATGACTGGAGCTCTGCTGGGATAGTTATAAGCTGCTTTAAGAAAAATCATGAGACATTTTTTTGTCTGCACTTGCATAGCAAGATATTCAAACTCTCAACTACAGACAAGCTAGAGTACAGCCAAGTGCATTTCTCCTGCTCCTAAATTTGAATAAATGTCAACAAACATATTAAAACACAGTCAAATGAAACCACCCATTCCCAGTGCTCTGGGCATCTGTTTTGTCCTTGGTGTCCATAATAACCACTGCCCCTCAGCTTGACTTTTGCTCCCAGCAGAGCTTCCTTACATAAACAGTCCTCAAAACATTTTTCTTTCCATTTTTTCCTCCTTCCATATCAATTATTATCTGAAAGCATTTATCTCCTCAAAGAAATAGAAGATCCTGTGTGGCAGGGTTGATTTCATAACTATTACTTAACCCATCAAAGCAAATGGGTTAACACATATAACCCATTGTCTGAGGATAAAATGCACCAACAGGCACCATACAAAACAATGCTGATTTGTCATACTTTGAGTCCAAAAGAGAAAAAGCTTTTCTTCTGGTAGTATATGTTTTTCAAAGCTGATTAATGGAGAAACATCAGGAAATTATTAAAGATTATTATTATTATTATTATTATTAAAGTAATTCAGAAACTAAATGCTACTTCTCAAACTATTGATATGTGCCACATGTCATAAATATTCACAGAAGAAGTTTTTGTCAGAATTTATCTTCAACAGCCATTTAAATACGCAGTTAAAGAACTCATCTTTGAACTAGCAAGGATGTTTGATAGTGCATCATTGTTGACTTTGAACATTTTGTATTATTCCCTACCTTATTGTTAAAAATATGTTAAATGCCCTTAAACTCTAAATTCTACTTTTACCTAGTTCATACTTCTATGGCCTATGAACTACAAAACAATAACAAAATTAAGCAGTGATGGCTTTCCTGTTTTTCAGTAATAACAGAAACATCAAAATCACTATGTTGATAAATAATTGCAATTCTATGCCAAGTTTAAACCTTGCTAGACTGGCAGGTGAAGATATTCATAACTCTTCTGCTACAATGTTCAAAAAATACAATGAAAAAATTTCAGAGCAGCAAACTAAGCTATTTATACATTTATATAAACAATTCAAACTAAGCTATTTATATATTTATATTAACAATTAGAAAGTAAGACTTTTTTTTCCCCAATAGCAGAGGATGGCAGATTTTGCTGCTAAATATGGCACTGCACCAAACAGACTGCAGTCTGATTGTTTACCATCTTTTCTGTATTTCCACTACCAACAGATTACTATCATGACATTTCAATCACTAATTTGAGATTTTTCAACTTGTTTTTTACATCTTTTTTCCTAAAGATGTTACTTTATTTCTGTAAGGAAGCTGTTAACATTTTTTTAGTTTCTTAAAGGTTACTAAATCTCTTAGTAGAATTATAGAGTTCCTGTATTAATCTGGGTTCATGCATTAAAAAAACCAGAATACATGGAGACTCCCAGTTATTTAAGAAATAAAGCAGCAGAAAAATATTTTAAAGGACTGTTTTCCTTTAGTTTCTGTGGCAGTTTAGCTAGGGAGAAAGCTTTCCTTCTCTCCACACTGAAGACAAAGTCTTTACTCTGTACCTCGAACCAAAATGAAAGCCTCTTGAAAAGGAAAATCAAAGCTAGCTTACACTTGCTGCTTTGCCTCCCACCTCCCATAAAAATCATAGTTGGTGCCTTATGGGTTCGGTTTTAAAAGTCAGGTCTTGTTCATCTAGTACTAACAGTCTTCGCTGAAGACTAAGGGACCTGTCATGTTTATTAGGTAGAGTCTGGGTCATCTTATAGGATGGGATTAACAAACATTAAGAGTGCCAGCTGAATAACAAGAAAAATACCTCAAGGTGTAGATCTACAAGTTTCTGAAAAATCACAGAATCATTGCAACAGGATGGAAAAGACCACTAAGATCTAGTCCAACCATTAACCCAGCAGTGCCAAGTCCAACACTAAACCATGCCCCGCAAGTGCCACATCTGCAAGTCTTTTAAATACTTCCAGGGGTGGTGACTCAACTTCTGGCTGTTGCTTGATAACCCTTCTAGTTAAGAAATTTCTCCTAATATCCAATCTAAACCTCCTGGCAGAACTTGAGGCTGTATCCTTTTTCCCTGTCAGTTATTACTTGGGAAGAGAGGCCGACCCCCACCTGGCCACAACTTTTTTTCAGACGGTTGCAGAGAGTGGTAAGGTCTCCCCTGAGCCTCCTTTTCTCCAGGCTAAACAGCCCCAACTCTCTCAGCCACTTCTCACAGGACTTGTGCTCGAGACCCTTCACCAGCTCCATTGCCCTTCTCTGGATGAGTTCCAGCCCCTCAATGTTTCTCCTGAGTTGAGGGGCCCAGAACTGAACACAGGATTTTTGGTGTGGCTTCACCAGGGCTTGGTTCAGGGGGACAATCCCTGCCCTGCTCCTGCTGGCCACACCACTGCTGATCCAGACCAGGTCACCACTGGCCTTCCTGGCTACCTGGGCACACAGTGGCTCATATTCAGCTGCTGTGGACCAGCACCCCCAGGTGCTTTTCCACCCAGCAGCTTCCCAGCCACTCTGTTCCCAGCCTGCAGCACTGCCTGGGGGTGTTGTGACCCAAGTGCAGGGGCCAGCACTTCACCTTGCTGAACCTCAGACTTTTGGCCTTGGCCCATCAATCCCACTATCCCAAAATGCTTCCAGGACACTCTATCAGACCTATATATGTACACAACTGGAGTTTCCTCCACACAGCTGTTTTTCTCTACACCTCCACTTTGAATGTTTGACAGTATTTGGCAGCTGCCTGGGACAGCTCCAAAGACCACCTTGTCTCAGATCACAGCAGATTTGACTGAAGGAAAGTCTCCAAAGTGAACATGCACAACCACAAGTGAAAACGCCTCCACTTAGAAATACCAGGTCACTGTACAAAAGTCCCAGTAAAAATAGCCCGCTTTTAATAGCCAAGCAGCACTTTTAAAACTCTTTCTTTGCTCATGTTAAAATGGAGAAATGGCAAAAATATCATTTCAGACAGCTTATTATTAAAATGTTTTAAAAGACAGTATGCTCCCACAAGGATCTGCACTATAATACATCTTTCAGATTACCTTGTATTCACATTCTAGACATTTCTGGGGTTAAAATTTAGCAGGAACTCCATTAAGTGTATGGTTTTTTAAATACAGAAATTACTGAATTATCCTGAACATAAATATTCCGCAAGGTATATATTCTTGTTTCAGAACAAAATCAACATAAACATATTTCAAGAATAAATTATCTCAATTATGCTTGACTACAAATGCCCAAAATACCTTGGAAAAATATATTTTTAGATTTTATAGCATATATTCTATCCTAACAGCAAACATACTATTAAAAATATTGTGACAGAATATGCAAGTAAGTTGGAACAACCTTCTCTTCTGTACTGTGCACAGAGTTCACTAGCTCACATAGTTTTGTTGTAGAAAAATATTTAGGTTTTTATTACTGTTTAAGAATCTGTGTGAACAAAACATAAAGACAGTGTTTGATTAAACACCATGCTATGAAAAGGTTAAGCAAGGGGTACAGTCTTTGGATGGGATTCACTTCACTGAACTATAATGAAGTTAAGCAAAATAGGCAACTAAATAGAATTGAGTAGGGAAGGATAGGAATCTTCAAAAGGTCATTTTTTCTAATTTTCAAACAGCTATCTTAAGACTATGAAACAAGATTAAATTTGCATTTCAGCATCTCATGTTTAGTAATGATCTACAACAGTAGATTGTACTATTTGATCCACCACCATCCCACTCACCCCCCATTCCCACACACAAAGATTCTGGGTTTGCTGGAAATTCTTCTGTTTCTTCTTCCCCAATATGACTGTGAGATACCTTTTTCCTTAAATTTAGAAGAGGGTTCCCTCAGACCTCATAATCTTTTATTTTCCAGAAACATCTTCAAGTGATGTTCTTCCAGTTTTTCTGGGCATCTTTTTAAGTGACAGCCATACAGGTCTGAGATGCTCCAAGTGTTGTCTCTCAGGAAGAGGTTTAGACAGATTTTCAAAATAAACCCCCAGTTTACTAGCCAGAAAAACATGACTTGGAGCTAAATAAAACCTCAAATACAAGAAAAAAAGTGCCATATATAAACTGGGACAGATTCTAAATCTAAGGTACTTAGATGACTCTAATAAAAAATAAACCTGAAAGAGCTCTGACACATTTTTACACTTATCTTCTCAATCCTCCCCTCCTTGTCATCCCTCCTCTTGGACTGCCATTCAAAGCACTCTGTTTCCAACAGAACAACCCCCTTCCAAACCACTGACAATTCGGTGCATAAACAGATTTTTTCTTCACTGCGACAACTTTCCAAATAAGGACTGTGAGATCATCATACAATTGTTTTTACCACATAATAATAACAACTTAGTACCACTATACAATAATTAATTACAAAGCAGAAGGGAAAAAAAAAGAGAACTATTCTCACCTGATATTATTCTTGCTGGGCCCTTATTAATGAGCAAATAACTAGAGAACTAAATGTAATGCTGCCAGAAGTCCATTAAAAATGTTTCTTGCTGTGATATTTTCCTCCTGCTGTCTTATTAAGATTTCTGGTAAAGTGCAATATCTTAATATGAACAATATCTTAATAGCTGGCAAAACAAATTAGAGCAACTCAGGATTTGCAACAGAGCAGCATGTGCATTACTCACCCTTCCTCAAAGCATTCAACTCCTTTACAAACCCAGTGCTGGGAAACCAGAATCCAGAAAGAGGGCAGCTCTTCACTAACATACAGGTTTAAGTTTCAGTGTTTGTTAAACTAAGGAGGTATCTGGGGCAAGGGCTGTCACTGACTGTAAGTGCTGCACCCATCACTTGTCACTACAGGCATATCAGGGATCTACAGCCACAGTTTTCACTTCAGAACAAGCTTCTCTCTCAGTGGTCATGAGTTTGCTATCCTGCAGTCAGTTCCTAAATGTATCTTTGTCACAGGCTAAGCTTAACATGCCTTTGTCCAGCCCTACAAATTCACTCAAAACCTGATTTATCACACAGCTTTCTCTGTGCTGTGCAGGGGAACTGCAAGGCAATACACCAGACAGTAAGCATCATGCTCTGTAAGAGTTATCAAAAAGCACAAGCTGCCAAACAGCCTAAGTCCAAAGAATCAAAGCAATAATTGACCTTCACAAATCTTTAAGCTCGTCCCTAACTGTACATAAAGCTACTGACTAAAGTCCTACTGACTACTGTCACATATTATGCAATTATCACTATGCATTCTATGTTGGTTAAATACTTCATCCATGAGCCAGGTGAACGCACAAACTCAATCAGTAAGATATGCCATATATTCAGCTCACATCGCCTCTAAATCACACAAGTAGACACTTCTGTTTTGCTATCATAATCTCTCTACAATACTAAAATGTTGAACATAGATCTGCATTAGTCCTCTGACGGTCTGCAGACTTCCTGCTTGTTGGCTATCACCTAGCTGATATGAGCCAAATATCAAAGCTTCCTATAACTCCAGCAGCAGAGCTGTGGCAATTACATTAGTCCTCTGACGGTCTGCAGACTTCCTGCTTGTTGGCTATCACCTAGCTGATATGAGCCAAATATCAAAGCTTCCTATAACTCCAGCAGCAGAGCTGTGGCAATTACATTTCCCATTTTACCAGTCCTGTTGACATATCCAACATAGCTGTCTCCAACTCCTCCTGTAACATAAGTATTTTGATCATTCCTGTAGCTTTCCACAGAATGGGTTGGGTTGGAAGATATCGGAAAGATGGGGAGGGACACTTTCCATTAGACCAGGTTGTTCAGAGCCCCATCCTACCCAGCTTTGAACACTCCCAGGGATAGGACATCCACAGCTTCTTTGAGCAACCTGTTCCAATGTCTCACCACTCACACTGTAAAAAATTACTTCTTCATATCTAATCTAAATCTACCTTTTTTCAGTCCTCTCTGCCTCTGTTGCAAACTGAGGTGAGGTTTCTCAGATACTGCAAGAAGTGTTGCACACTTATTCTAGATCAGGTCCCAGCCCAGATGCACCCAGCTGAGATGCCCTCCCTTAGCTGGAAATACCTTTTTGACACTTGCCTGTACCCCATACATCATTTTCATGATGGTGTCAAACTGACAGACTAAAGACAAACTTCAACCCACTTACCCTCATATAGGCCTTTCTCCTTCAAAATCTTCCATTGCTGAACTCTCTCTTCATAGGAAGAGTTGTTGCATTACTTGCTAAGCTGAGGCTATAGCACCATCCAGTTTCAGGCATTCAGCACTGATGCCAGAGTCAGGTGCCCAGGCTCTGTTAACAGTCAAGACAGAAAGCAGGAGTTGGGTGCCTAATTAAAAATCTGCCTCTTTCCCCTGATTACATAAGAGCTCAGATTGTCATACTGCTAATTTTGATACCAAGGTTAAACTGGGTAGGAGAATTCATGACAGTGTGTGGCTTGACACTTTGCTGGGTTGAATTCCATCCCTTTAGTATTATCTAATTGTCCAATTAATTGTACAGTCACTCCATCAAAACTGCGCACTAGAAATTAACGTCCTCCTCCCATCTGCAAGTTTCAACAGCCTGCTTTCAATACAGCATGCTAACAATATCAACTCCAGCAAAAAACAAAACAAATCAAATTAAAAAACCTCAAGAAAACTAAACAATTCAACTCCCAGAGAGTAATTCATCACATATATCTACCTCCTTCTGTCTCTCCTTTGTCAGTTCCTTGGGTGCATTTACAGTTCTTACACTAACCTGATCTTCCTCCACCTTGAACAGTATTTTTGATGCAGCACAGTGTTAAATGGCTCAGTAGAATCCAGAGAGACCAGATCTAGCCCACTTATTTTTCTAGAAAACCTACTTTCTTATTAAAAAAAGATATTACACCAGTTTGACATGACCTATCTTAGAAAAATAGATTGTATTTCATCCTCCTTCCACTCAACTCCCATGTCTTTAATTATGTATTCCTTAAAAAAAAATTCTAAGGTTATTAGGGTCAAATTAACAAGCCTGAAGTTGCCTAGATCACATTTTCCATATATATAAAATTCAATAGTATGAATAATAAAAATCCTTTTAAAAGTCTTAGTAACAGATCTACATTTCAATCGCACATAAAAAAGGTACCTTTAAGAAATTCCCAAATTGGAAACTCCCAGTGGAGCAACTCAAAAAGTAATTCTGACAGCAAGAAAGTCTGACTTATTTTAATGTAAGAGAGATGCAAAAACTGGATGCTTCTTCTTGGATATGTAAAACCATGAGTAAAACACCCAAGACTTCCTGAAACCTTCTGAGACCACAAAAACACAGGATATAGCTAAAGCCCTTGTATAACTTTATATGCGTTGGACTCAATGATCTTGGGGGTCTTTTCCAGTCTTAATGATTCTATGCAAAATCCCGGTGCAAATCGGAAATGTTTGTGGGATTCTGTTACACAAGCCTCTAAAAGTCGCACAGTACCTTAAATTCTCATTATTCGGTACAGTTTCTTATATTCACAAACTCTTGAATATGTTCATACAGGCTTTTCAATTACCCGAGTCACTCAAGCATGCAACATGTAGAAAAGTTTCTGTTGTGAGGCATGATGATTTTATTGATAATATTCAAAGGCTTTTTAAAAGAATAAATACAATATTCATTTTAAGAAAACTGTTAACACGCTGTAAGAATTTTTTTTGTTTTTCTTCCTCTTCTTGTTGTTTTAGAATTTTCATATCTCTACCAGCTTGACATAAAAAACCAACAAAAAACCAAACAAAAACAACAAAACCCTTAAAAGCACAAAACATTTCCTTAGTCTGCAATTTCAAGCTCTTTTTCTGACCCACAACTGCATTTCTCTGTCTTGAGCTGAAAGCAATCATCTTGTTAAAAGGTAATATAAATTTGGCCTGAATTTTAATATACTTATTGATTCATTCTTCAAACAGCAGAAGTGTGAGTTGTGCATCTTGGTGCTTTAGAGGTAGGTTTGTAGCTGCCTGCACATGTCACACAGTAGTCAAAATAGGCAAGCAGTTAAGATTTCTTCTGAATATCATGGCTAAAAATCTCAAATTGTGCTAAATTAATAACTATGGGGCATCCAATAGGAGGGGTAGAAGTGCGAGGGCAGGTACCAATCTCTTCTTTTGGTGACCAGGGACAGAATTCCAAGGGAATGGCATGAAGCTTTGTTGGTAAGGTTAGGTTAGATATTAGGAGAAGGTTCTTTACCCTGTAGTGGTTTGGCACTGGAACAGCTCCCCAGGGAAATGCCCACAGCACCAAGCCTGACAGAGTTCAAGAAGCATTTGGACAACGCTCTCAGGCATGTGGTGGGATTCTTGGGGCTGTTCTGTGCAGGATCAAGAGTAGGACTTGATGATCCTTGTGGGCTCCTTCCAGCTCAGGAGATTCCATGACCAAATAAATTCTGGTTCAGCAAGGTGACTCAGCTTAGGGGCAGCAGTTGAGCAGATGCAAAACTATAAGCTTCAGCTCCACTGAAGCAAGCAGAAAAGTTAAGATTTCGCCTGGTGTAGATTTTAAGACTGATCTGACTTTTTGGGAGACCTCAGATCACTGACAATTGCTCCTGACTTTACCAAAGGCTGCTTTTCCTCAGTGTCTACAAAGGACTTTTATTGAGAAGTCTGACTTGAGAGTAAATATATGAATTTGAAAATATTCCCTGCCCTCCCCAAAGTTATGACAAATCCTGCACTAAAGTTAAAAATAACTATGAGCCTATTCTGCTATTTTTAATTCAGAGAGTAGTATGCTAGCAATGCCTCAGTCTGAAGCAAACTGGAGATTTTTTTGTCTTTTATTGCAGTGCTTCAAGCTATTGCAGGCAATACATATGGAGACTGTATAGAGTGTTTACAAGGGTTTGTACTGCACAGTCCAGGCCTTTTAATATGGGGAAGCCTGTATCTGAGGACCTACATGGACACTTTCTGTCTTATTTTCCTAGCTAAAAGGAAAATACTAATGGAAGTATGGAACTAGGAAATCATCCATATGCAGAGTTTCCAAGAATGAAAGTAGCATGGTAGGCAGCTGGTTTTGAAGGTTGGCTTTGGTGGTTCAGATTAAGTGTCAATTCTCTCAGTATGTTTTAGTGAAACAATTATTACTGAAACCCTCATTCTGTGGTAGTTGATCTATGTATCTCCCAAGGATAATACGGAGATTATTAATCATTAGGTACTGGACATTTTGTAATTTAAACATTGTAACAGCTTTATAATTAAAATGCAAACACAGGAGTAAAATTAATGCTATTGAATTGAATGGAAGCTTGGACCAGGATAAAGTTCCAATTGGTGCAAGAGTAGCATTTCACTACTGAAAAAGCTCGATTTTTGCACTTGCACATAATATAAACAAAATATTTGTAAAAAGAGATAGAAATCATAAGAAAGAACCAAAGTAATAGCCCACAGATCACTGTCATTTCCAGACCCTTAAAACATTTGAAATTCTGCCTTTGCCTCCCCACTGTGTCCTCTTCAGTTGTTCTCATTAGTTATGCGACATCATGTCCTCTTACTCTTCTTTGTTTCCCTCTCCCTGCATTCAGGTTCTATTTAATACCATTACACCTTAGTGTAACATATTATTCCAACTCAGTTATTAATTCCTCTCTTCACTGTTAAAAGCCATGGTTAGCTCTGTATACTAAAGCCACCAGTCAAAAAATCCTCTAAAGGAGTACAAAATAATAGAGAAAGGCCAAGTGCCACATATTATGCATTGGCTACACATGTAGTTATTGCAATTATACATGCCACATTGGCATGGAGTGTGAATCAATCTAGCATTAAAAAGAGGATGATGAACATTATGCTGCAAGAAACAAGATCACTGCATTTAACACAGCCACACAGTCACACATGGCCTGCTCTGCATTAATACTTTACAAACTGGCAAGAAGTAAAAAGGAAAAAACTAGCAAATGCTGGTGGTTTCTGCTAAAAAAACCCCAAACTGTAAAAGCAGACGGTAAACTTGCAGTAAAAGCTAGCAATAATAATAATGCAGCTTGCTGTGCTTATATTAATGATCACCTCACCTTAGTCAGTCACCTGTGCTGTTTGTTCACTCATCATCTACACCACTGTATACTGCAGCAGAGCACCCAGAGAACTAACTGAAGAGAAAGCTGTGACTGTGACTTTAAAAGAGTGACATAACCTGTCTTATACACAATTAAGGAGCCTTAATCAAATAAATTATGTGGAGCTTTACATATGCAACACTCAGTTTGACTCCTAATAAAGAAGCCACTAAATCTACATCAGTGGAAAAAAAGTATGCACCAAAATGCCAAGCAAGCAGACAAGCAGAAGTGGTGGCATTCTCTTTTCTTTCTCTCCTATTTTTTCTCCATACCTAACACAAAGCTAGTAGTGCAACCTGACAAAATATGGAGTGATTACAGACAGAGCCGTATTTGAAAAACACTTAATTAGGATGATATGCTGTGGGAGCCCCAAATGCTGGCTTTTAGCTCCAATATTATGGATTTCTTTACAAGTGTGGAGACAGACCCCACAGGGGAGGAGTCATAGCTGTCTTGGGGTAGAATGACAATTCTATTTTAATTTCTTCATCAAGAAGCAGCTCTGCATTGGATGGAGATGAAGGATTGCCTCAGGTATTTCTTTTCCAATGCATACAATGATTAATAAAAGAAAGAAAGATGGTATGAATGACTAGTATTACAGCAATTCCTTTTAAGTCACAATATAGCTACAAGGTCTGACATTGCTAATTTGCTGCTGGCAACTTTATCCTGGCCTTCTTGGGATGGAGAAAGATTTGTAAGTGCATGCCTGATTCCCAAGTTGTTATTCACTGAGCAGTTTGAGATGGTGAAAGAGAAAAAATTATACATAAGCCTCTAGAGCATCCTGTTGTGCACTCTATTCCATTCTGCCCCAATTAAGTAACTGAGTCCATGGTATTGACCAATTGCTTTAATTTCACATGTAGGCACAGTCATGGCAGTACATCTCTCTAGACTGTTCAGTAATTGATTCTCAGTCTGCATTAAGATAGACATTTAACACATGAAAAGCAATGCTGCAGGAGAAAGTGCACCTGCTGACTTTGTCTGCTTGATATTAAAAATGAATTTGATCTCCCTTAGCAGAAGCAGGGGAATAACATCTCTCAGAAGTCAATACAGTTCACCATTGACTCTAGTCCACCATTCATTATTTGCTGAACTCTAACGCGGCACTGAGGGCACTACATCAGGGACAAGGACACTGAGGTCCACTCTCAATTTCTGCATGCAACCATAAGCATCACATTTGACCAAGAGCATCCTGTTTCACCTCTCCAGCACCAGCACACCAGTAAACCTCACCACAGCAGCAAAACTTCCTACCTCTGCCAGAACACTCATGTTATTACTCTGTTTCATACTGCCTTGCAGTTCAGGCCACATCCCCCATCTCATCAGCACACGTGGCCCAACCTCTCTTACTCTCTGGAATACCAGAAGCAGCTGCTCAGATCAAAACACAGCTGCTCTGCACACAGGAAACAAGAGGGGTCCTTTGACTGAACTTTGCTTGGAAACGAGTAGTCAAGAGTCTTTTCACTTCTACTAACAGGAGCCCCACCAGGACAGAGATTTCTCTCTCAGGGCCTAGAAATGTGACCATCAGCCTCTCCACCCTGCCACACCACAGGACATAAAGTAGCCCTTTCACTGGAGAAGCAAATACTTGACAAATGTTTGTGTGTGAAGTGTCAGGGTTCAGTTCCCATCCTCAAGGATACTGCTCTAAGCTACAGTAATGCACAATGACAGGCAGACCTGCCTTCTTCCATGTCTGGATGTTTAAGGAGAAAAACTAAAGACTGGTTTTATTCTACAGTAGAAACAGGCAACAAGAAAAGGCATGCGGCCTTTCAGCATAGCCTGTACTTTAAATCTCACAGACTTCCAAAACCACATAATTTGTCCAAATACAAGCATATCATACTGTCACTAGCTATTGAACTTCCTCACCTACCATGGGCAATGCACCTAAATAAGAACAGAAAACCCCTGGCCAATATAATGAGCCACAATACAAACCACAGAGTAAAAGTGTGCCACGGGTACCAGAACATCTGATCCTGTCAGTGCTTCATTATTTCCGAGGCTGAAGTTCCTTTAGATTTCTCTGCCTCTAATTTATGATGAATCTTTGAACCCTTGCCTTCAGTGTCAACAAATCATCACACATTAATAACTAAAATTGTCTTACCTTACTCCACCTTTCACAAATGAAATTCAGCATGTGTATCCAGTTCTTTTTTAATGAAATCTGAAAGACACAAAAGAGACAAATTATTTCTGACTGAATCAATCCAAATAAACAGGCTAGTAGTAAAGGATATTTTTTTTCGAGAGGGAGGGGGAGAGGGTAGCAAATAATAAATATAGGAACAAAACCCCACTAGAAACCTGGGGAAAAATGCTGAGTGTTAACATTTTATAATATAGGTTCTCTATCATTTGAAACAAAATTGTTCATTCAGTTTCACACTGTCACCACTATTCACATTCAGAGAACGAAGTCTGTATAACTGGGAATTAGCAAATAACTCTGCGGATCAGATTTTTTATCTTAAGGTGAAAACATGAACTTTTCAAGTCATATGCTTTCCAGTATAATTTTTAACCTGAAATGTGTACCATTTTGCATCAAGAGAGCATGTTAGAAATCTTTGACTGTGGTACCACAAAACTATGACAAGTCAACAGGTTGTCATGTGGAGAAAATGTTTCTCTGTTTAAATGTATGGGGCAACCATATAAATACATACAATAAGATTAAGACAGGTAAATCCTTAATTCACAGAAAATTGCAGTCATAAGCAAAGCACTCCTCAAAACATTAAATTCAGGAAAGAATAACACATAAAGCAGTGTTCAAATGTGTGATGCAGTAATCAAGATGCAATTCATCAGTTTACAGTAAAACTAACAAAGGAGAACTAGGACTGCAGTAAAAGAAAGAAGTTTAAAACTACTAAGATAAAACAGTACACTACAGACTAACAAGAACTTCTGCTACCAATTGGGAGCTTATCAGTTGAAAAAAAACCAAGAAGAAAGAAGGCCTTCGAGTCAGATAACACAGCCACACAAAGGGAGATATTTCACCGGAGTGTACCAGCCAACGTGGTCCGGTGGCTAAAAGAAGCAGCAAAAACACTGTTAAACTCAGCAGTGAGATGAGTTACAATTTGCTCTTCAGAGATACATGAAAAGGGCTTTCACCACTGAGGTGAAAAAAGTGTCAAGATAAACAGGATGTTAACAAAGTAACAAACATAAAGCGGATAATAGCGACTAAGAAAGTTTAGCAAAGGGTAACCTTGTTTTCCATACAATAGGAGTGTTATACCAATGTTAAAACTAGATGTAACAACTCAGGAAACTACATCCAGATCAGTGCTTCAATGGACTCATCAGCAAAGCATTTGAAATTTCTTACAAAATTATGCCTCTTCATAGAAATGAACTGCAAAGCAGCTTAGGTCTTGTTCTCCTTTCATTGTCCAAGGCGAAGGCAGAACAAACTTGAGGTCCACATCTATCACTATCAGTTCAGATGAGAAGTCACAAAGCATTTAATTAATCCTGGCTTTTTGTCCTCCATGAGGAAAGAGATATCTAACATTATATGGTGCTCTTTTCAGGGTAAGTGTGATATGGAAGTTATCAGAAAAAATGTCATATACTATTTAAAATCATTTTCATATTGGCAAATTCAGTCGCATACTTTCAATTTAACATCCTTTATAACTTCAACTGTATTTCTTTAGTATGGTTATTTTTTTCTTTTTCCACTCTAAAAGCAGTGAAAGTGCTATGAAAGCTCCTAGATACCATGAAGGCTACTCCCAAGGTGAGTCATTGCCAATCACAGTCACAAGATCAAGGGCGGATACTGTGAACCTACTATATTAAAACCCTGTAAAATACTATACCACCATTCACCTTCAGGACATCTAATATAAATACCTGGTCAGTTATTATTTATTTAATTTCAAGGAAGAAATGGCAGAGATGATAAAGGAATCTCAAAATTCTATTTACAACACTGTGACAACAAACAGATTAGTTCTGTGGAGACAGGCAAATCCTTTGCAACTTTGTAGCTTAGCTCACCTATCTGTAAAATAGAGACAATGTGACCTAGTAACTACATCTAGCTTCTTTGCTGCCAAGTCATACCTATAATTTGTTCACTACCTTCAGGAAGTCACACTCCTCTTGCAAAGCAACATTGAGATTAGTGATGTGTTTTAAAATCAGCCCATCAGTGAGATGTTTTTAAAAAATATTTCAACTTCTCCAGAGAAGGCAAGATCTTCCTACCAATCTCTCTGCAAGTTCTGACCTCCTGCAGATGCCCTCCTGCTCTGCACCCCTTCTGAAAGCAACCTGGGTTTTCAACTACATTTCTAGAGGCTGTCTTTAAGTTCTCCTCTTTGACACAACCACGGTTTTTAATTGCACTCCAATTCTGTTGCACTTTGGTACCTGATTAAGAACTGTCAAAGTGCAGCTTTATCTATAA